>BDJD01009162.1:5840-31295 GCA_002564525.1 Rosa multiflora
TGGAAGCACAATTGCTTGGCCAATAAAGTACATTGTGTTTGATGAAGGAACATGAGGTAAAATAACACCCATTGCCATACATGTGGTCTTAGTTCAAGGGTTTAAAGTTTGCTGGAAATTTATCCTTTTTGGGTCAGATTGTCAAACTGGAAGAATGTCTCTTTTTCTTACAATGTATGAGTGATCCAACAGCAACTACATTTATATTTGTGTTGGATATGATAGAATGACATCTTTTTCTTGATCATTATTAGGCATATGGTTTCATTTTCTGATGGACAGCTTTAAGGTGCTTCTCTCTACAGTTTCATGAAGGTGGTTAGTATTTTGGATTAGAAGAGGATATCTGGAGCTATAAACATTGATGAAGGCTAGGCTGGGCCTCTCTTTTGGTATATTTCATATTTTGAATATGAGATAGAACTCTCAAACTAGCATGAGTTAGATATTTATATGTATTAATCAGTAACTTTTGAGAACAATTCACAGTGAAACATTGTTATTATTAATGGTTTATTTATAATAGTTTATGCCCAGATTAAATATGAATTTTTTTTTATTTACATCAGTTTAGATGACGTTTGTGAACGTCGTTATAGTATGGTTTCTATGACGTTTTGAAATGCCATGAAAAGATGATACAAACCTTTAGAAAATTTCATGACACTTTCAAAAACGCCATTAAACATTTTTGTGACTTTTTAGCAAACGCCATTAATATAAATTATGGCATTTCCAAAACGCCATGGAATAAAATTTAATGGCATTTCTAAAACGCCATGAATTACATTTGATGGCATTTTAGAAACGCCATGGAATACATTTGATGGCGTTTCGAAAACGCCATGGAATTAATTTTAATTGCGTTTTAGAAACGCCATCAATCTGTTTAGGAAAAGATGGCACCGGTATTTACGGCGTCTGGGGATGACGTTGAAAAACGCCATGAAATACATTTAATGACGTTTTTCAAACGCCATTAATGTATTTCTGTGTAGTAGTGTTGCTAGGTTATATAAAGCTTTGTACTTTCCTCAATGCTCCTTTTGGGAGGCTACAGTTGGAGGCTCTCCTTCCTTCTCTTGAAGGAGTATACTGCAAGGCAGGGCTGTACTTAGAGCAGGTACACAATGGAAAATTGGAGATGGCCAACAAGTTGATATTTGGAGTGATAGGTGGATTCCAGTGCAAGCTACTTATCAACCTACTCGACCTCCACACACCTCGTTTAACAAAGTCGCTGACCTCATTGATCATACAACTCGGCAATGGAAAGAGGATGAAATTCAAAGCTTATTTCCTCATGATATTGCTTCAAGTATTCTTTGTATTCCTCTTGGTCAAAACCACAGTTCGGACCGATTAATCTGGAGCCGGAAAAGAAAGGTGATTATTCCATCAAGTCTACGTATTGGATTGCCAGAATGGAAGTCATGCAGAACACTCTTACCTCCACATCAAATGGAGATCCATACAAGGACCTCTGGAAGACTTTATGGCAAGCCAAAGTCCCTGGAAAGGTGAGTATCTGCGTGTGGCGGGCATGTAATAATTTGCTTCCCACTCGAGAAAGACTGCTTACTAAAGGGTATAATGGAGATACCAATTGTCTTCTTTCTAATCATCGCATAGACGATGTAGTTCATTTGTTCTGTAAATGCTAGGTAGCGTCCACCATACTGTCGAATCCTCCATTTAATCTGTAGTATACCATCTTACCATCCCTTAACTTCAAGGAATGGTGACACGCTCAAAGTAAGCGCGCAATTTAACCCTGTAAAATGTCATCGTTAGTATAGAATAAGTAGGGATCGTTCTAACCGGGGATTGAGGGTACACCTGTAATTGTGAAACAAATAAATAAAAGTATTATTTACAAAAATAACATAAAGAATTGTAATACCCTGAAAATCCAAATTAATTTCTGTGGATTTTTAGAAAGGATTTCACGGTAGTAGGAGCGAGTAGGAAGCTTGGAGAAGTTGTGGAATTAGTTCGAACGATTTTATTTTCGAAAACGAACGTTATTTAGGGGCTCGTGGAAATTGACTTTTTATACGTAAGGAATTTTGGAAAACTTCCTTCACGAAAGTTGTAGAGCTCGTCGATACGATCTCGTACATATGTGGAACGTAATATTTGAAGTTCGTATGAATAAGTTATGAATTTTTGAAAATTGAGAATTTTCTATAAATAGGAAAATTTTCCGAATTCTTTCATTAAGGACGAAAAAAATTGGAATTTTGCGTTTTGCCCCCCAGCTCTCTCCGTTCTCTCTCTTCCGCGCCTCCTCAGACCCGACGGGTCTTCTCCAACCCGACCCGGCCGGAAAAACCATTTCCCGGCCGCCACCTCCCCGGACCCGGCACCTCCTGAAGTCGCCTTGGCGAGCCCAGTCGGTCCGTGCTGCCGCTTTGCTCCGCCGCTGCCTCCAGCTGGAGATCGAAGCAACCCAGCCTCCAATCGGTGACCCGGCCGGAAAACCACTTTTCAGGCATCACCGCGGCCGATCCTTCCCATTTTCGTGATCTCCTATTCCTGATGATCATCCCGATATAAGCCTTGCATGACGATTTTGAGTGTGGAGCAAAAGATCAAGATTTGAAAATCGACGGTTCTGGTTGGATCTGGAATCAGATCAGACGCACCAGATTAATCCAAGCTTGATCTAGGACGATCTAGACCGAATCTCGCTTAGCTCCAGGTATGAAAGTTATCAACCCTTCATTTTGAAGAAGTTTGTAGTTGACGACTTTTGCACCGGAGGTGGTTGACCGGCGCGTTGACCGCCCACTGACCACCGCTTGTGGCGGCGAGTCGGACGATATTTTGAGTTTATATTATCTGGACGATGATCTATGCATCCATTCGAGCGTTTTGATATATCACAAGGTTATTTTAGAAAAAGTTGATAAATAGTGGATTTACGTTTTGACGTTACTATTGAACGTTTTTAAGTTTTATCTTCGGTTTACGATTTGCGAAGATCAAACCGTCAGATTTACTTCAAATTCTAATATGTTGATCGTATGACTGTCCCGATGACTTTGTGAGGTCACGGGCGAAGATCCGACAGTTGGATCTTCGTATAATTGTGAAATAGTGATTCGGAAAGCGATTCGTGAGAATCTGACCGTCGGATTTTCGTATAATTTTGAGGAGATGTTTGTTAGAGTGATTCAAGAAGATCTGGCCGTTGGATCTTCGTGATAATTTTGGAGGATGATCCTAAGGGCGATCCGTGAGGATCCGACCGTTGGATCATCATATAATTTCGATCTGACTGTTGGATCATCATTAAATTTGAATCCGACCGTTGGATCATCATTAATTTAGAATCCGACCGTTGGATTTCCGAATATGTGTGGTTTATGAATGATTCCTAAGTTAAGATCGTGTTTGACTAGGTGATTGATGGATTGATTGGTGAACGATTTCATATCGTTATTTTTGGGATATTAAGAAGACGCAGCTGGATTAGAGGTGAGTAAACCTCACATGGTTCATATTACGAACCGTATATAATTAATTGATTTTTTTGTCGTAATTGTGTGGAAATATTTATGTTTGAACTATAGTTGGTATTAATAGGCATTCCTGTGCGAATGTCTATGTATATATATTATTTATGTGAAATAATATGTATTGTTGGAGTTGTGAAATATTATGTATCGTTAGAGTTGTGTTGAGTTTATTGTTGAAAAGCAAAATATTGTGAGAGGTGTTGAGTTTATTGTTGAGAAACAATATATTGAGAGAAGTGTTGAGTTTTATTGTTGAGGAACAATAAATTGTTGGGTCACGAGGTGACCATGGCATACTATCAGTGAACCACGCTCTCGCGCCGGGTAGGTAGAAACGATCAGTTAGAGCTCTAGTCTGTCTGCCAATTGTTGAGTGGTGTTGTGAGGGAAATGTTGAGGATACTTGAGTCTCTTAAGTATGAGTTTTTAAAGAGAGTCTTGAGAGTATTCTTTGTATCCTTGTTATGTGTATTTTGGAGTTACTTTGTGAGTTGTGGTTGTTTACTTGAGTTATATGATTTGTAATTTAATAAATCAACTGTTCATTCTTGTTTACTCATACGAGCTGTCAAAAGCTTACCGGGTTTGGTGTTGTTGCAATCCCGGTACACTATTCAAACTGTGTAGCGGGTACTACTACAGGTCAGGAGAATCAGGAAGGTGATTGAGCTGCGTAGAGTAGCTGCAAGTGTGTTATTCTGATTTTCCTTTGTGAGGTGTGTTATGCTTATTTAGAGCTTTACAATTTTACTTGTGAGAATGAATTTGTATTAATAAACTCGAGATCTTCGAGATTTTATATCGGAGTGGCGAGCGGGGTGTTTGTTCTGAGAAAAAAATTCAGAACATTTATTTGTTTAATTCGTTTAATTCATGTTACCGATTTGAATTTATTATTCAAAATTCAGGGCGTGACAAGAATATAAATATATACAATTGTGTAAACAAATAAAGAATTAAAATAATAAAGTATTATTTACAAAAATAATATAAAGAATAAAAATATATACAAGTTAACATAAATAAGGGGGTTTTATAATTATAGAATCGAAAATTAAAATAAATAAAATAAAGAAAATGTAAAAACATATATACAAGGGTGGAACGCAAGGAACAAAGATCAAAACCACATCCATATGAATGAAATCCAATTACAATTCCTATAGTTGATTATCTAATGTCATGAGAAAAATAAGTTGACCATGTGAAACGTTAGTAAGCAAACGATTTCCCATATTTTACTTTCCTTGTGTTAATGTCTAAAAGTCTGGCGGTAGCCGGACCTTAGTTAACGCTGATCCGTTGGGCGGATCGATACTTGTGTTAATGTTGTGGTTCCCGATACCTGTCAAGTAAAATACAACGGGCGTCAGAGGGAGACCTCGCTGGGCGGTCTTCAACTCTCCGATGCCTAAGTTAGTCAATGTATTTGTGTTGACAAAGTAACCGTAGGTAAGTATTGAATGCGTAATTAATGAGGAGAGAGGAGAGAACCTTTTATAGGTGAGGAAGAGGCTGATCTTCTCTTTGTTTTCGATGTGGGACTGACTTGTCTCAGTTCCCAGTTTCAGGAGCTTCTGACGCTATCTTGGCGTGGCGCGTGGCGGCGCGTCGACGGCGATCTGGGGATGGCCCGACGCTGAGGTTGTAGCCCGCCTGGCGGTGTGTCTGCATGTCATTCCTTTAGTTGGAATTAGTACCTTCGGCGGTACAATGAGCGTGGCCCATTATAGCTAATTATGCTTGCAAATGTACATGTATGTACACCTTGAATAATTAATCTAAGTGAAAACACCTAAATCAATCCTATTGAACATGCAATCATAGTCTAGAAAGGTAGCTAATCAAGAACACATTCAATGCATGAAGAACAAAGAAAGGATGTCAACCAAAGTGCACAACCTAGTTATGAATAAGTTCACCTATTTGCAATCCTCCTTCATTGATTTCGACCTTTGTCCAAAGCCTATACTACTTATGAAATAGTTTCACAAAACTATTAGGTGAATTGTTTACCTAAATTTAGCTCCAATTACATGCATATATCCCAAGTTGGCCACCAAAGAACACATACATATAAAAGTTTTCTATAATCCAAAATCAATTAAGCAATTTCACATAAGCAACATAGAAATCAACACAAAGAAATTACAACTTTATTTCAAAACATAGAGACGGGCTTTAAACTTTTGCCTTAACATTATTTGTTAACTAGAATTCATAGTCTTACAAAATCAAACAAAGAAAACAAGAGAAATGATATAATACACCTTGAAAGATGAATGATAAAGCCTTGAGACGAAGAACTCGAAGATCCTTGAAAGCAAGCAATCTTCTAGGGACGATACAAGGGTGGATGGTGGCTAGGAAATTGATGTATTTCATGGCTTCTCTTTCTCCTTGCTTGAAAATGTAGAACAATAAGACTAGAGAAAATGGAGAGGAAATGGAGAGGCAAAGAAGATGAAATGGATGAAGGAATGTGTCTAAGAGTGAGAGGAGAAAGTGTTTATATAGGGAAGAAAAAGAAGAGTGAAATGATGAATGGAAGAAAAAATAATGAAAGTGGTTTGTAAAATATGGAAAAGATGGAGTAATGATGAAATGAAAGCAAAGCATGAAGGTGCAAAAACATGGAAGTAATGGTGATCTATTAAAGAGATTGGAGTAGAGAAATATATCAAAGGAAAAAGAGAAAAACATCTAGCTTTCTTCATGTGGGTAGGAAACAAGAACATGTGGTGTTGAGCTGTTTTTAGGTCAGTTTCTGCCCCTTTATTCCTTTAATTATTTCTCCACCAAGACTTCATAATGGGCATCTGATTTCTTCATATCAAATGTTTCTCTATGAGTGTAGATCATCCTGGTACGATTTCAGAGCTTTTGGAATAGTGGTTGGGCCGGAAACTTTGTTGGACTCCTTACAGGTCCAGTTTTCCAGTTTTGCTTCTGCAGAAAATTGGACTGATTATTTGAAGGCCTTCCACTTATATCTGGCTCTTGCACTCTTCATAAGAAATAATCCTTGGGATGTCAAAAATGGATCTGGAGAGTTTCAGCGCATTTAGAGTTCATTTGGTGTGCCAGCCGCTCCTTCTTCCTTACTTGGCTTGGTTTCTCCTAACAGGAGTAAGAAAATGTGTAAAATTGACCTTTTTAGTACATTTCCATTTTTCTCCATCGTCTCTAGGTAATTATGGACCTAATGCTCATTTCATCTTCATCTACTCCAATGTACCTTGTTGGGCTAAAAATTGCACAGAGTGTAAAATGTCACCCAACGTAATTTCACTCGTATTCATTAACTGAATAGAGTTTTAATTATTTCGGGTTCGACCCATTCAAGACAGAATGTGTCTCTTAATTACAATCTCTTGTTACAAGGGAACACCCTTTGATTCCATTTATAAAGAAACTATTGTGTGGTTGTTTGTTTTTGCGACTGCACCCGAATTTTGGAATGGGTTGCCTACGTTCCCGGGAAGGGATCAAGCCACTCGTAGTTCAAGAGTTCAAATGAGTGAATGACCCATTGGAAGGCTAGGATTTTTGGAATAGGAATAGTGTTTCGGATGCGGTTGCATCTAGATTATTTGATTCCAGATTGCCTACATACCCTTGCGGGATCAAACCACATGTAGTTCCAGCATTTGGGATTTAAATGGGTAGATGACCCATTTATTTTTGGATTTGTGTTTAAGATATTTGTGAGGGTTTAGAGCCCTTGAATATGCTTTTGGGTGATTTGGGAATGATTCAATTTTTTCAGGTGTTTAGGTGAATTTGACTGGTGGAGTCAGGGATTCGGATTGGCTGAATTTGACTGGTGGAGTCAGGGATTCGATTTGAATTTGTGGTTCCATCTAATGGGTCGCTAGATTGCCTACATACCCTGTGAAGGGATCAAACCATTTTAGTTCATAACTTTTTGGGAATTTAGGATTTTTCTTGGTTTTGTACCAAAAGGATATTTTCAGGTTCCGAAGTATTTTTAACGAAACCAAAGGCTGTGTATTTGGAAATGGAACCCATAACGTCATGCTTTGCCGAATTCTTCAAATGGGCCCAAATTTGGACGTGGGCTTCTTTTGTATCCTCGCGAATTATGTTTCTCGATCCATGAAGCTTTTTCGGCGCCAAATTTAATACTGGCACCTTCAATGTACCGAGTAAACTCCGAGTCTCAATTTTTCTTGTGTAGAATTCGGGGACATGGTTCAAATTTTTATTTTGGGCATCAAACCTGGCACCCATCAGAAAACTTCTCAGAGGCCCAGCCTTCTTGGAGGTCCAAAACTGATAAGGACACCCAGCTACAATTTTATTTTTATTTCTTCTTTTTTTTCCTTCAATCCTCCTTTTCCTCTTTTTTTTTTGCTTCGTCAGTTCGTCTTATCCCAAACCGAGTAGAACATGAGCTCGATACTGATCTTCTGCGAGTCCAAATTGGAGGTGGATTTGTCGACACAATCTGACTGGAAGGAATTGAAATTGGGGGCTGGAATAGAACCTGTGTGGAAGACGAGGTCGTGGTGGGCTTCACAGGAGCAGAAGTTCCAACGTTCTGCTGCAATTGGCTTCTGGGAAAGAAAAAATCTCGTGTAAGACCCCTCTCACTTTAGCTCTTATCTAGCTCCTCCAGAGACTTCTTTAATCTGTGGGTGAGGCCAATTTTACTTCAATTGCCCAAATAAATTGAGAATTGATGAATTTTGCGAGGTGATGACTGTTTTCATGTTCTTCCCCTATTTTGGAAGAACCTTGCTTTCAATCGATGCTTGAGTACTTTTTAATTGAGCTATTTGTCTTATTCACAGCTTAATTAATTTAACCCCTTGGTCTGCAACACCCAGAGCATTCATTCTTCTTCTTTTTCTATATATAAATTGCTTTATGCTTTGTCAATTGCTGGAATAGTTTTGCAATTTGTCTTGTTCACATTGATTTAATTGAAATCTTCATGTCCAAACCTGAAGCCACTGCCGAAAGATCATTGCATAGCTTTGATAATTATTTCAAAGCTTTTAGTATTACTGCACCTTGACATTTTGTCTTATACCCCTTAATTGAACTTTCAGTTTTGATTAAGGAGCATGCCACCGCCAAGCTTTATTGACTCTTTAGACTTTTCTTCATTTTTTTTTCCTATGGCAACACCTCATCAAGCTTGTAACTTGTGCAATTGTTAATTAAGCCTTTTGTTTTGTTCTCAGCTTAATTTAGCTTTCTCACATGGCCTGCAACGTCAGAACTTTCATTTTTTTATATATTGCTTTGTGCATTTGTGAGTGTCTGGAATGGCTTTGATGACAATGGCCACACTTGGATTAAGGTTTCATGCCCAGCCAAAGTGCTACTGCCTAAGACTTTTCTCCTTGGCTTTTTATATGGGCACCGCTTCGAAGCCTTGCTCTATCTTTTGTTTGCACTTGTTTACACCTTGACACATCACCCCAAGAACACATGCTCGTCATCTTTTGGTGTTAAAAGCCTCAGATCGCCTCTGATTATTTTGGCCTTCTGCAACATAAAGACCTGTGCACCAAATTTGTTCTTAATTGGGTGCTTCAAAGCTTGTATTCAATTTTAACAAATTTGTTTGTTGTGCAGGTTCAAGCAGGACAGGTGATTGTAGTCACAGTAGTTTCAGAGTCTCGATGCTTCTTTGTTTACTTCTCTTAGTTTCTTTGCACCGATTATGCTTTTCTTTTGAATTGGTGCTTTTGGAAATAAAGTATGGACTCGGGGAAGGCTTTTTTGCTTTTGTGGTTGTCAAGGAATGAATTATGGTTTTGTTGTTGTTTGACAACAGATTCGGTGGAGCATGTAGCTTTGACTTTCTTTATGGTTTGAAACTGCTACAGAGACGCAGCTGCCAGGATTTGAGAGAGCAAGGCTTGTTGCTGCTACAATATAGGAAGGCCCGCTGCTGGGATTTGAAAGCGCAAGGCCTACACCAGAGGCGCCACTGCGATATGTTCATCGGGACGCTGCCTGGCATGTTCATCGGAGACACTGCTTCGGCATGGTTTCATCAGGACGCTGCCCTGCATGATTCATCGGGACGCTGCCCGGCATGGTCATCGGAGGTGCTGCTCCGGCATGGTCATCGGAGGTGCTGCTCCGGCATGGTATTTTTTTGTTCTTTTGTTTTTTCTTTGGTATGACATCGTTGAGAGGCCTGTGAACATCCAAAGAGGAGGTGGAGCTTGTGAACATTTAAAGAGAAGGTGGAGCATGGAAGGGAGGGAATCTCAACCTTTGTGGTGTCTTGGATATCTCTCCGAGCTTCGTCTTCCAAGCTATTTTCTTGCCTTCGCTGCTTTTCCACGCTGCTGTGCTCCTGACATTGTTGTCCTCCTGTTGTCCTCTTCACGTTGCGGCGTTGTGTCCTCCCCCCCCCCTTTTTGTTTCTTTTCACGTAGCCCTTATATAGTGAACTGGTGATGACTTTGATTTCTAATCAACATGGAGGGTTTTGGAGTCCCAATGAAATTGAAACAGTTTCGGAACTTGTATTCCAAGAACCCGTGAAGGCTACACTCTTATCTTTGTAATTGCATTGTTATCTAGATTCTTAATTAACAAAGCTAGGAGTCAACACGGTTTTGTAAAAAGCCAATATGGGGCCACCTTGCTGCCTCTAAGCTTTTCCTTTTGCTTAGTTTCAATAGCTATCAATCTCGACCATTCTCTGTTTTTTTTTTATTAGAGGCTTTTATTTGTACTTTATTTTTCTTTTTACAAATAAAGCACTTATGTTCTCGTTTAGTGAGATGGGCCTCATATGTGATATTTTTTATTTAAACACACCTAAAAATAGAAATTGAGTTAAAAATCGATTCGTTAAGGAATTAACTAAGCAAAATGTGAGGAATTAACTATTAAAATACCACATTAAAATGCTCCTCTCAAATGGATGCTGGAAAGGGCTGTCACTCTAAGTTCTGATAGATTTGCACGTTTAATGATGATGATTTGGGCTATGTGGAAAAACAGAAACAACATGTTGTGGTCTGGTATACAATAAACAGCCCAAGATATGCTATTAAGCAGCTTCTCCTAGCTTGACGAGTTTCAGAAGGCTCGAGGAGGTGTGAAAAAACCTAAGGTGCACTTACGTCCTAAGTGGAAACCTGATGAACATGGTGCTCTTAAATTGAACGTGGATGCTGCGTTCTTATCATCAACAACTAAGGGAGATGTTGGAGGAGTCTTACATGATGCCTCAGGAAGATTTGTAGCAGCATTTGCTAGTCTGGTTGGACATGCTACGTCTCCGAAACAATGTGAGCTCATGGCCATTCGGGCTGGTCTTGATTTACTAGTCTCCCTACAAGTGCAACAGGTGGTGGTGGAAAGTGATAGCACAATGGCCATTGCCGAGGCTTTCTGTTCTGATTACACACTATTAGCTAATGGAGGATTGATTGATGACATACGAAGTGCCATGCAGAAAATCCCAAGCATCTGTCTTGAGTATCAGCCACAATCCACCAATATGGTGGCACATAGGCTTGCTGGAATTGGGTTTGAAACTGTTAACAGTTGTGTATGGATAGGTCTAGCACCTGCTTGTATTCGTGATGTTCTCAATCACGACTATTAGTACCTCCATTGAGGTCTTACTTAATAATAGTTCTTTATTCATTAAAAAAAAAAAGAAGTTATAATAGGTTTATAAAAACAAAAAAAAATACTCTAGGTGGTTGAAAGCCGCTCGTTGGTCTACGATATTTGTGATATATCTCCGATAAAGTGAAGAATTTTAGGATATATCCCCAATAAAGTGAAGAAATATCTGTAAAAAATAATTTTACACTTTATCTGTAAACAAATATCTGTATATCCCCAATAAAGTGAAGAAACATTTGTGTAAATTCATTTTTGGCCTACGATATTTGTGATATATCTCTGATAAAGTGAAGAATTTTAGGATATATCCCCAATAAAGTGAAGAAATATCTGTGTAAAATAATTTTACACTTTATCTGTAAACAAATATCTGTATATCCCCAATAAAGTGAAGAAACATTTGTGTAAATTCATTTTTGGCCTACGATATTTGTGACGAGTGTGTAAAATCATTTTTTACAGATATTTATTTACAGATAAAGTGTAAAATTATTTTTTACAAATATTTCTTCACTGTATTGGGGATATATCCTAAAATCCTTCACTTTATCGGAGATATATCACAAATATTGTAGACCAGCGAGCAGTTTTCAACCACCTAGAGTATTTTTTTTGTTTTCATAAACCTATTATAACTTGTGGTGTATAGGTTGAAGACAAAAAAAAAAAAAGAATTTATTTATTTATTTATTATTATTTTTATCTTGAAATGACCATTTTATCCCTCAATGTGGGTCCGATCGTCAGAGTTAACGTCCAATTTGGATGGAATAGGAGAAATTAGACACGGTTTATTGAAATTGGAAAGTTTGGGGGTAAAAATTCAAAATTGAAAGTAGAGGAGGTGAAATGATGATACCCCCAAACCTCAGAGGGTAAACTGAAATTAATCCTTATATTAAATTAAACATCTTTTACATAAAATGTGGGATAGGGCACACAACCCTAACCCCCAACAAGGAAATTACTCACAACCCATAATCATAGACATCTAATTTCGGATTTCCCCATCCCTGCTCACCATCTGTGACTCTTGATACAAGGACCAATACATTTAAAATAAGTCACGCTTGACTCACAAATGTAACATCAAACTCAATACTTTTCAAACAATAGAAAACATTTTTTTCCACAATATTGTTTCCCGAAAAGTTGCATTCAACAATAATATGAAAACAATCATGCATATTATTCCATCACATATCACTCACAAGAATATATATATATATATATATATATATAGTCATTCTCTCAGGAATGCCTACTAATACCAACTATAGTTTGCAGTTAAATAAAGAACGCCAAAACAGTAATGGTAACTCCGTTCGTAAATGAACGTTGTGAGATTGCTCACCTCAAAACTCCCGTTGCGTCTTCAATATAGAACAAAGCAGCCAACCACAAAATAACCGTCCAATAATACTTCGTCAAGTACCTAACCACATACGGTTTCAACTTAGTAACGATTCACATTTGATTTAAGTCTGAAACCCCTGTTTTTGAACTAAAATCTTGAAAGTGGGGCCAATCGAGGCGAAACCACATCCGAGACCTCTCAAAGCCTCCGGAATACTTCAACGATTGATATGTCCAAACCACAAATTGATCGGACGCTCGAATCCTCATGGATAGAATAAATCAACCGGTATGAAACCGTAAAAATCATACGAACTCCAAAAATTGCTTATTATATATTGAAACGCTCGTATCAACGAGTAAAAGATATATAATACCTGAACCAGTCCCTTACATGGCTAAAAAGTCGCCAGAACATTGCCTTCCAAAACTCAATATTTCACAAAACTCCCAACATCAAAGATGTTCACCTCAGCATGCTTATCAATTTTCATAACTACCACGAAGTCGAAAACTAAGCGTAAATGGTCAAAAACTACCTCACTAGCCTTGAATTACTATTCCATCCGAGTTGAACCAAGTTTCACGTGAATCGATCCAAACAACCACCACAGATCAATCCAGAAGGTTGCTGCGAACTCCCCAAGCCTGGTTTGAAGTTTCGCCGACGTCAGAGATCGGAGAACTGATCGGGTCTAACTGCACTTGAAAATCGCCACCTTGTAGAGCCGTCGTGGGTGAGAATCGCTGCTAGAGGATGCCAAAGGGAGGAGCGCACGGCGAAGACGAGCTGATCTGGAAAGTTTCACCGCCAAAGACGGCCGAAGCTCGTCGGAAAATCAGGGTCGGGTCAGCAGGGTCACGGTCGGGTCAGACGGATATCTTCGATACTGAAGGTGCAGCCGAGAGAGAAGAGAGAGAGAATGAATGCTTTTCGGAAAAGGAAAATGAAATTATGAAGATATTTTCAGAAATTCCCTATTTATACTAAAATGAAAACTTTTTCCGAAAGCCATAACTTTCTTATACGAACTCCGATTGATGCGTTCCGCATGTCTACGAACTCGTATCGACGCGCTCTATGACTTTTGTGAAGGAAGTTTTCAGAGAAACCCAACAAATAAAAATTTAACCTTTGCGCCCCCCCTAAAACCATACTTTTTGAATAAAAATTCGTCCGAAACACTTCCGCTCCATCCACGAGCCACGAAACCGTCCAATAACCACTAATTAAATTCCGAAAAATCCTCGGAAAATAAATACGAATTTTCTGGGCATCACAAAACTATGGTGTAGAGTACCTGAGAAGGACTTAGATACGGGAATTACCATCTAGAGAAACAAAAGAATCTATTAATTGCATTGAAAAATAAATAGGATTGTTGGTGGTTGATTCTATAACCCTAGGTTCCATTCACATTATTTCTTTATTCGAAAATCTAAAAAAGCAATATCTTCTTTTTCTTGATTGTTCATTGTGTTTCTGTGTTCTTAGTTTGGATTAATTGAATTAGGATTTAAATTGATTATCAATCCTCAGTTTGAACGACCTCGTACTTGCACACTATACTAACGACAATTCGTGCGCTTGCGAGTTTTAATTAAAATTATTCACAACACCTATTAAAGCCTCGGCCTAAGCCCGGCCCAGCCCGGCTCGGCCCGACCTTAAGTCCTAAAATTTAGGGTAGGGCCGGGCTAGACCCTATATGGATCCATCAGTCCTGGTACTCCATCGCCATCCATGACTCAAAGTCAGCTTGCAGCTGTAATGGAATATTGACTAATGAATTGAAAACCTAAATTGATCCCATGATTAGCATATCCTTCATACGCTTCAAGCTTAGCGATCCTTGGGCCTTTCAAAAGGCTTTGATTGTTGTGAATGATTATGACTCACTCTCCGATCAATCAGATGACCTTGAATTTCTTCTAAATATGAGTCCATATTGAGGGCATCCTGCCGACCTGTCTCACTTAACCTACGATCAATGTAATAGGGGAAACTTTGGGACCTGTAGAGTAATTGACCAATGTTGAGTTCGTGATGACAGTGTTGGGGTTGGGATTGAATTCCTCTCTCAGCCCTGTTAAGCTGTGCTTGCACGTTCCATTTGCCCTTAGTGAAATTATGAATCTCATTATTCTAGTATGATCATCTATCTAGTTGCTAGCTACTGTGTGTTGGGGCATGGTGTACATTGGCAAACTAGGCTCATCTGCCAATTATAGGTACATCGTCTTCTTTTTTTGCTCCACCACCTCTGGTTTTTGGAAAAATATCCTGTAAGCACTGTCCATTTTTGTGTGTAGCGAGATGGATATGTCAACTTTCCATTGAAAAGAGAAGTATATTGTGACAATTGAAGAAGTTGCTAGAAGCGTCAATGGAGGCACCCCTTCCTCTATTGACTAGAAATAGGCCTAGTAGAGAGGAAGAACTAGAGTGAAAGTGAGCTCACGTTTCCCTAGGTTTAACTTATACTACCCTCCGATTCAAGCAGTCAGGGCTTGGCTTTGATGAGACTGGCTTGGTGAAGGTTGTGGTGCATGAATCCTCACAAACCAAACGTAATTGTGGGAGACCCCAGGGGTTGCTCAATAAAACTAAGGATCAATATGACTACACACCTTCCTCACCAAAATTATTGGCCTTGGACACTTCCATAGCTTTATCAGAAAAGTGTAATATTAGTTTCACCTATTTGGTAGTGCATACTTGACTTACTATGGTTACATTTTGACCTAATTGGGTAGTGCATACTTGACATACTCTGGTTACATTGCAAGTTTCCTTCGATTAATTTGCACCTTAGTACATCAATTGTGTTCTTAGGTGATTTTGTTACTTGGAGTAGGTTGGTGGACTCATGTAATTGTAGTAGGTCAAATTGTTTTTCTTTTATTTTGTTGTTTTCTAGTGTAGTATTATCGATCATGAGTCCCCTCTGTTGAAGTAACAAAAAAGAAACAAAGTGGCAACCAAAATTTTGAATGTGTTGAAGAATGTTGACTTTAGTGTGTCTTGTCAAACTAGGATTAGTTCTATAGTTGTAATAGGAGAGATTTCCTACTCCGAGTTAGAATAGGAATCCTTGTACTCCAAGATTATGTACTTTGTATTCCCTATATATAGGCCTCCTATTATCAATGAATACACACAACTATTCTCACAATTCTCTCCTCAATCTCTTTGCATTCCAATTTCCTTAAACACGTTATTAGCACGAGCCTTAGCTTCAAGAAACTGAAGTCCCCGTTTACTATGCACTACCTCCGTCAAGCACAGCGCCCCGGTGCCATTTGCTTTTACCTACCTGTGCAGCACCTGCACACCTAATGTACAAGCCTACCTGCATACACCTAGGATTAAAGCTCAACTGCAATCCTGCTCTCGGATAGAAAGCGCACCAGCAACCTGCACGTCTGCAATCCTACCACACAATCGGGATTGCGAAATAGCCTGCAATCCTACTTCAGGATTGATAGCAAGTGGCATTCTTAAAAGCCTATACGTCTGCATCAACATGCGCATGTATTGAGAATTTCAAGCTCCAAAGTTCATAAGTAAGTTTTTCACAAATAAGTTTTCCCCATTTTTGAAATTTAAATTTTTTCTTTTCTTCAGGGACTTACAAAATCCCTTCTCCTACATCCCACCTTTCTTATAACGTGGGTTCGATTCACAAAAGAGGAACTGTGGGGAGTTCACGCTAAATTACGAACTAAGAGCGTTCGTGAGTGTCGATATTATGGACTAAGAGCGTTCGTGAGCATCAAAATTTGACCATACAAACATCATTGTTTTCAACCCAAATCCAAATTTTGTAAATTATCAATAAAGACAGTGGTTATAACACTTTCTCACTAGGCTCACCCAATTAATTGTGATGTCTAGGAAAGGTTTGAACTGAGAGAATGGTTTTACAAGTGAGCATAGCTCCACCAAAATCTTGCCTTACCTTACCTGGTCACAAATCAAATTGGAGTTACCAAAAGATTGAGTAACTACTGCTTGTCTAAGCTTGATTATCATTTTTGGATTAAATTTTGATTTAGAAACTTTAACGTTATCATTGGCTTTCATTGAAATAAAGTGTCAATTTTGATTCGAACTTTATTCATTCAAGTATGTTTCCCGAGGAGCTAGAATGCCTCGTGGATAGTGCTACTACACACATCATACTTCGAAATAGGCAGTTATTTCTTGAGAGGACGCCTACTCGATCTTTAGTGACTACGATGGTAGGGTCATCTAAATTAATTCAGGGTTGAGGACCAGCTCAATTCTTGTTGCCAAATGGCACAATCATTAATATCACTGAAGCTCTCTACGCTCCTAGGGCCAGAAGAACCCTTTTGAGTTTTAAAGATATAAGAGCTAATGGTTTTCATGTGGAAACACATTGTGAGAATGGAAACACATTAGAGAAACTTATGTGTCGTTCTAGTGGGTTGTATGCAACCACTATTCGGCATTGAATCCAACCATGTCATGGGAGATGATTTATGGGAATTTGACAGATATAGGCTTTGACATGACCGTTTGGGACGCCCAGGTTATGACATGATGATCCGTATATTAAATACTTCACACAGACATCCTTTCTTCAGAACGAAGAGAAGTACAAATCAAAAGTCGATTCACAGAGAGCATTGCACCGCCGTGGCGCCTCGGGGTGCCGCCGCCGTGCACCACAGCCGGCTAACACTGGCGTTGCGATCCTCCTGCGGTAAAATCATGGCTTTAACACCATGTATGAAGATTTGGCTCCCCTCTCTACTTCTCAAGTCCATTGTGACTTCATGGCTCAACCAAAATCCTCATTGGTTGCTTCTAAAAGCCCATCTTTTGTTCTGCAAAGCCTGCTCTTTGGCAAAATTAGGATCGAAACCAACCTATGCAAAGGACAATATAGAAAATATTTCATTCTTACAAAAAATCCAAGGTGATATTTGTGGACCTATTCAACCACCTTGCAGACCATTTCGATATTTCATGGTGTTGGTTGATGCATCATCACGCTGGTCACATATCATGCTTTTGACCACAAAGAACGCTGCATTTGTTAAACTCCTAACACAAGTTATTAAGTTAAGGGCTCACCACCCTGATCATCCTATTAAGTCAATACGCCTTGACAATACTGGGGAGTTTACATCAAAAACTTTTGATGATTATTGCATGTCCATTGGGATTGAAGTTGAACATCCAGCTCTTCATGTTCACACCCAAAATGGTATTGCAGAACGTAGAAGCTGCCATTAAACGACTACAAATGGTTGCTAGAGCATTGGTAATGCGCACTAATCTCCCTATTTCTACTTGGGGCTATGCAATATTGCATGTAGCTGTGCTTATTCGTCTGAGACCCACTGCCACTCAACACTTTTCTGTGTCCCAGATGGTTACTGGGTATGAGCCTGATGTCTCACACTTACTCATATTTGGGTGAGCAGTTTATGTGCCAATTGCGTCGCCGCAGCGCACTAAAATGGGTCCTTAATGGCGTTTAGGTATTTATGTTGGATATGATTCTCCAACTATTATCCGCTACTTAGAACCCTTGACAGGCGATCTCCTTACCGCTAGATTTGCTGATTGTCACTTTGATGAGACAGTCTTCCCGTTGTTAGGGGGAGATAAGAACATAAATGTTCAACAAGAACGACAGGAATTGTCTTGGTCTGTCCCCACTTTGTCTCATATTGATCCCCTAACCACACAGTATGAAATTAAAGTGTGGAGAATTCTCTATCTTCATTATGTAGCAGATTCGATGCCTGATGCGTTTTCTGATATCGCTAAAGTGACGAGATCACACATACCTGCTGCAAACATGCTTGCAATAATTGATGTTCCTAAGATTAGAGGACACGACGCCACCTTAAGAGAGACTAGGCATGGCGTCAACATCTCCCCTAGTGGAGACGTTGTGGCTCAGGCTGGGCTCCCCGCTAGGAAGCGAGAAAGGCCCAAAGGTTCGATGGATTCTCGCCCAAGAAAGAAAGCGAGTTTGTCACAAAATAATCCATTAATCATTGATATAAATAATCCATCTCATGAGAATATTCCGGATTATGGTTATGTCTGAGAGCATCATTGGGGGACTCTCCAATGTCAGAACCAATTCCAAAAAATAGAGAGATCTCCATGAATTACACTAGTGTACATGAGACGTTGAATAGAGACTCTATTACTATTGATGATGCCTTTGCATATTCTGTTGCAAAGGGAATTATAGAGTATGATGATATCGAACCTCACTCTATTGAATAATGTCAACGAAGAGCAGATTGGCCTAAGTGGAAAGATGCGATCCAGGCTTAATTAGATTCACTAGCAAAGAGACAGGTATTTGGGCCAGTAACGCTGATACCCCCAAGTGTAAAGCATGTTGGCTATACATGTGTCTTTGTTAGAAAACGTAATGAGAAAAATGAGGTTGTTAGATATAAAGCCCGCCTTGTGACGCAAGATTTCTCACAACGCCTTGGAATCGACTACGAGGAGACATATTCTCTCGTAATGGACGTAATAACGTTTCGCTACCTTGTCAATTTGGTAGTTTCCTAAAAACTTGACATGCAGCTTATGGATGTGGTTACAACATATCTCTATGGGGATCTAGATTCATATATATATATATATATATGAAGGTTCCAGATGAACTTGAATTACCCAAATCAAGTGGCTATAAACCATGGAGCGTGTTTTCTATAAGGTTAAAACGCTCATTATATGGATTAAAACAATTAGGACGGATGTGGTATAACCGTCTAAGTGACTACTTGATTGGGAAGAGATATATTAACAATGAAATTATAGCAGTTTATGTTGATAACATGAACCTAATTGGAACTCTAGATGAGTTAAAGGAAACTGCTAAGTACTTGAAATCCGAATTTGCGATAAAAGATCTTGGGAAAACACAGTTTTGTCTCGGACTAGAACTCGAGCACCGTAGTGATAGGATTTTGATCCATCATTCAGCATATACTCAGAAATTACTAAGGCGCTTTAATGAAGAAAAAGCAAAGCTTGTGAGTGAGTCATGATTGGCCGTAGTCTTGAGCCTAGAAAAGATTCATTCCTTCCAAAGGATGAGGACGAAGAATTATTAGAGGCTGAAGTGCCCTATCAAAGTGCAATAGGCGTATTATTGTACATAGCTCAATGCACAAGACTAGACATCTCATTCGCAGTAAACATGGCTCTGCGCCAACACACTGCCATTGGATTGGTGTAAAGACGATCTTTCGATACTTAAAAGGTATTATTGATATGGGCTTGTTTTATCCCTACAGAGAGAAGAGGATTGACGGAAGAATGAGATCGAACCTCATTAGCCGAAATGGCTCTGTCCAAAGTATGGCCGCGGGCGCTGGAGCTGCTGCCGTTCATAGTAGTCGGCATCCTCCTTCTCCCCTCCATAAAAATGACGGTACTGTTTTGATGGGTTCTGCTGATGCAAGGTACCTCTCTAACCCTCACAAAGGTCGCTCTCAAACGGGTTATGTTTTTACCATAGGAAGCACAATGATATCTTGGAGGTCTACAAAACAGACCCTTGTTGCTACTTCTTCGAATCATGCAGAGATTATTGCTCTACATGAAGCTGTGCTTGAATGCATATGGATAAGGTCTGTAATTGGACATATTCAAGGAACCTGTTGTTTGAAGTCTACCACAGATAAACCTATATGCATTTATGAGGATAATGCAGGTTGTATTGAACAAATGAAGTTAGGTTTCATCAAGGGCGACAACACCAAGCATATATCGTCTAAGTTCTTTTATAATCAGCAACAACAATCACTCCTAAAGATTGAAGTGAATCAAATCTGATAAGAGGATAGTGTAGCGGACTTATTTATTAAGTTGTTACCTAAATCCACCTTCGAGAAACATGTGGAGCATCAGATTGAGAAAGTTATCCGAACTCCCATGATTGTAGTAATCATGGGGGAGATGTTGACATTAGGGGGAGGTATGATGTCTACATGTTTGATCTCGAAGAGTGAAGGACGTGTTGTACTCTTTTTCTCCTTCTCGAGGTTTTATCCCACAAGGTTTTTATTTCTTGTCAAAGCGTCATCACCAAATTTGAGCGATACAAGGGGGAGTGTTAAAGAATGTTGACTTTAGTGTGCCTTGTCAAACTAGGATTAGTTCTATAATTGTAATAGGAGAGATTTCCTACTCCGAGTTAGAATAGGAATCCTTGTACTCCAAGATTATGTACTTTGTAGTCCCTATAATAGAACTCCTATTATCAATGAATACACACAACTATTTTCACAATTCTCTCCTCAATCTTTTTGCATTCCAATTTCCTTAAACAGAATGAGTGTTATTTACTAGGGCTTGAACGTGATTTAAGCCAGCTATGGCTAAGGCAATAGCTCTTGCTTTTGTGGTTTGAATCCTAGCGTATGTAACGCTTTGTCACTAACTTAGAATGATCGTATTATTAATGAATAGATTTATTCCTTTCCCTTTTAAAAAAAAAATAATAAATAAAAAACTCAAAGTTGGGTGATAGTTATTTGAAAGGTTTAAAGAGGAATGAGAAAGTTGGCCTCAAACCCTAGCCCCGTAGAGAGCGAAGCCAAGGAGAAAACATTCGTGCTATATTTCATTTGATGGCAACCTTCATCAGCTTTGGTTTTGGCCTCACCGATTTTGGGTTGTTGCTGGACGAGATTTGGCTGGTTGTCCTATTACCCTTTGGTTCTTGGACGGGATTGGCTTTGCTTGGGGGTTGACAGTGAGTGGTCGGCCTCGGCGTTTGGTTTGAAGCATCTCTGCTGCAAGGGGGTTGTAAGCATCGTTTCAACTTTCAAGGACGACGGCACATTGGCAGCATCCTCTGGTAGGGTGTTCCTCAAATGGTGGCGTGTTCCACGGAGGTCCAAATCTAGTGGGGTTTGGACTGTTGGACATGCTCATTTTCTTCTGGGTGATGGTGTTGTAGTAGTGTGGTGGTGTTCCTTGAGTCATGGAAGCGGTGGGTGTACTCACAACGGTCATGTTGTGCGTGTGACGCTCTCGCTCAAAGAAGTGAAGGCTGAAGTTGGGTTGAGCCAGTCTTGTTGGGCCTTGGCCTTTGCCTCTTCCCTTGGGCTTTGGGCTGCTCCATTTGGGCCTTTTAGACTTCAAAAGTTCTAATTAGTTAGTTGTTTCTTTCTAATAATTCCCTTTTTTTTAAGGAGATGTGCACTTTTTATGTTGGTACTGTGCTTTTTTGATATTATAGTTTATAGGCTTGCTTTTCTTAAGCGAGCAATGATTGTATAATGAATGGATTTATCCTTATGTACCATCGTGGTACCACCACAATTTTTTGTCTACCAGCTATTCTAGCTTGACTATCAATGATAAGTCGATTTGCCTATATAAAATAAAAAAATAAAAAAAACTAGAAACTCAAGCAATATTTATTCCCTGTAATTAAAGCTCAAACTTCAACAACTTTCTTATAATATTCCTTATAATAACTATAAATGAAATACTTCATTACTTTTTTCAAATTTTGAAAAGATAATCACATAATTTATATTCCTTATAGGGCATTAGAATTGCTTTCACTTTCCATATAATAGAGAGCTTTAGCAAAGCTGTTGGAGCACTCAATAGCTAACATGTTTTGTAAGTATGAGGTCATGAGTTCGACTCTTCGATTATGTAGTTATTATTGTATATCCTCAATTGTTATGTAATCAAAAATAAGAAAGAAAAAGGGCGCGACACGTCAGTAACTTTACCAAAATTCAATTTTCCATAACAATAACATATAAATACAAAATTGCATGAAACAAGAATCATGTGACAGAAACACTCGATTACGTGTTTATTTTTTGCCATGCATTTCGCCAAATGGAATGGCTTGGATAACGTTTTAAATATTTCCAAACCTGAATCAGGTTCGGAGCCAGCTTTAATTTATCCGATCCTATGTTTTCCACACGACACAAACAACCTTATAAATGTGATGATACGAAACTGCTCAAGAAAAATACAAGTTGAGAAAGCTTATATGCAATGTGTCTAAGAACCTGATTGAGAAGCTATATACATAGTGAAGATCACCGTCTTTGTTAGTGTGTATCCACTCTACTTCTTTCTTTTTCTTTCGCTTCATTCCTGATCTTGGCCAGACTATCTATATGTGAATTTTTTTTTTGGCTGGGTTACAGTAGTGATATATATAGAAATAGTCACTACACCAAAAATCTTATCAGACAACGGCTGAAAACCGATGTGGGATTTGGAGTCCCATAGTTGTAGAGTGAGCCGTTGTCTGATGAAAAATCAGACAACGGTGGAACACAGTTGTGTGATAAACACACAGACAACATGTATGTGTTATAACTGTTGTGTAATAGCTTGGCAGATGCCAAGCGCAGCTGCGCAGCAGTTGAGGCACTGTCTTCAGACAACAGTGCCAGTTTTAAGCTGTTGTATGTTAAGCGCATCAGATAACATTTTTTTATTTTGTCTGTTGTCTGATTGATCTTCACACTTCAGTTGTTGGACTATATCTGTTGTGTGATTAACTTTAGGACAACAGAGTTCAATTGGTTCTGTTGTGTGATTCACTTTTAGGACAACAGAGTTCAATTAATTTTGTTGTCTGAGTATAAATCAGAAGACATTGATTCGTTAAAAACTGATGTGTGATATGATTGATTACAATTGTTTTTGTCCCATTTTTGGTCATTCAGACAAAAGGCAGTGATCATTATATCTAATCTATTGTGTGATCATTTGAACATCTCATTCCTAAATTAGATTGTGCATTCATTTGGTCCATTTACCAAATGAACAGTACTCTATCAAATACAAACATTGCAAACCATCAAATGATTCATATAACCAATACTTTAAACTTCAAAAGCAAAAGGGGTGCATTTCCCAATCATTGAAACCAACATTTTACACAAGAAAAGTATTCAAGTGCATGCCCATCTACTTGGGACATCAAAAAGCTGATACACATATATATTGTTCCAAAACATGCCACACATGGTGCATGACAATGTACCAGCAGAGAAGCACAAAAAAGATGATTTCCCTATCTAAAATGTACCAGCAACAAGTGCGCTACTTCATGACTCGTGCACATATGTGTAGACAACAAACTTCCCCCACTCATTTCGCGCTTGATCAATATCCGCACTACACCAATAACCTCAACACACAACACTTTTTGCACAACAACAAAAAAAAAAAATTGTTGTGTGATGAGGGAAAGTGAATCACACAACACGTTTAAAAAACTTATATTGTATAAGGCTATTAAAATTCAGAAATTTTTAGATAGAAGGTCATTGCACAACACTTACAAGAATGGTTTGTTGTGTGAATGAAAAAAAAAATGAATGGCAGATTTACCTCCTACTTTGACTCAAATTTGGCTCCAAATTTGTACTATATTGTACAACAGAATAGTTATATGTGTTGTATGAGTGTAGCTTGCGAAATGTCAAACAACAGTTTTTGTTTTTGTGTTGTATGATCAAGGAAAATATATTGAGAAGTTTGAATGTGCCCCCAAATGCCACTCATTCCCCCCAAAACTTATAGATTTCGATTTACATTATAAGTGTTGATTGTAAGCTCTTACAACATAAATTACTTATTTGTGTTGTCTGCATGAGTATGGATATAACATCTATGCCGAACTAACATTGTGATTGCCATATAGGCTAGAATGTTTCCTTTTTGCTCATTCAGTTCAAATTTAATGTGTAGATAATCCGACAACAGAAATTCATTTATGTGTCGTATGAGTCATGAAAGAGGAAAAAAAGAAAAAAAACGATATGCGGACCTTTGACAAATTAGGACTAGCAACTAGCTCTCTCTCTTTGCTCTCACTCCCACTTAGACAAATAAGGGTTTTTCTTCGAATCATCTCCTCAAAGACTTCTCCATCACTTTCTTCGCAGTTCCTTCCCAGAAACCTAGACTCGATCCTCTTAAACATAGCGCTTTGGCTCTCTCTCTCTCTCTCTCTCTCTCTCTCTCTCTCTCGCTAGCTCTCATCATCCCCAGTTTTGCTTTAACTCCACTTAATGGCTCCGACACCTTCTTCCACCAAATGCAATCAAAACCCTAAAGCCAAAACCCCATAATCCCCTCATCGTCTGTAGTTCTTAAAACCCCACCTGATTCCAAACCCCAACTTAACCCTAAAAGAAGCTCTGTCGGAGCACTCGGTGGAAGTCTTCGCTCGAATTTGGTTCTGGGCGTAACACTCACTGGTAAGCTCTCCCTTCGATCTATTCCTTTTCAAATCTATAAATCTGTATTGGCGTTTGGGGTTTCAAAAATGGGTTTATTCTGTGTTTGATTTTATGTGAATTTGATTTCCGAATCGGCCTTGACATCGAACTCGACGGCGGCGCTGTCTCTCACCATGACTTATCTAGATACGTCTCTGGTGACGCCGGAGCTGGTTGACTAGAGGTTCCTGTGAGACTGTAATTGAGCGACGACGACTCCATTCAACTTTGATATAGGTCCGATCATTGTCCAAGACCCAACCTTTTCCACCGTAGACTCCAATACCTTTATCGCCTTCGTCTCACAACTCGAGGTTAGGGTTTGTTCTTTGTAGATGTCTTTTTTTACTTTTTTTTTTTTGGTATGTGAATTTTTGTTTGCATGGCTCTGTTGTATTTGTTCATCTAATGATTCTTGTATGAGTTTGATTTATCTAATGGACTTCTTTATGTATTAATAGTATGAGTTTGTGCTGTTTGCTATTTTCAATTGTGGACGGGTCTCATAGATTTTTCTATTTGGGGCTCCTAAGGTTTCATGAAAGGATTGAGAGCTTGGTTGTGTTGGGTTTCATTTACTCAGAAAGGATATAACTGGTTTAGATTTGGTTCAAATTTAGGGATAATTTGATCTTTTGCAGCAGAGAAA
>BDJD01009166.1:6327-31904 GCA_002564525.1 Rosa multiflora
AAAAAAAAAAAAAAAAGGTGGTTATGATAATTACAAAATGCAACAGATGATGAGTACATAGACCACATGATACTGATAATACCGGATAATGTCACAAGAAAGAAAGAGCAAATATTAATCTTTGATGAAAGACAGCAAATAGAAAAGTCAACTGCTAACCTATGAACGCATCAGAAAACACATTAGCTGCTTCATACTATTCTATGTTGGTTATATATGCATCATGCATAAACCAAACTGAGTTGGCTAGAGAAGAAATTGATGAAACAAAAATTGACATCAATTAATATTCAACAGATATTATTCTATGTTGCACTACTCAATTTATCTACTGGAAACAACTGGAAACAGAAAAGAACACAGCATTACCAACCAATTTTAATTTCTACAAAACAATACAATTCAGCTATAGCTTATTGATTCTAAAAGCAATCCACTTCAATCATAGCTTAATTATTCTACAAAAAGTCCAATTCAATTATAGGATTGATCGTTTCCTCAGGGATTTCGTAACCTACCAACAATTTCAGAAATATAAGAACTTTACTTGTTATCAATCCCAGCCACCACAGAGGCTCCAAGAGATAAGAATACCCACCATAGCCTGCAAAAACCAAGAACTAAATGACAAGGCCATTTGAGAGAAGGAACCAAACTGAGAAGGAAAAAAAATGAAAAAGAAAATCACCAGCTCTGACCCCAGAAGCAGCTGCGGCTCTTCGGAGGCCTTTTTTCTTGATGATGAAGCTTGCCCCTATGAACCCAATTAAAGCGTTGAAATTGGACCTTGATTTCCGCCTTAGACAGCTTTCTTGAACTCCAGTTGCTCCTGAGATCGAGTAAGAAAAACCCGCTGAGATCGAGTGAGAGCGAGGTGGAGAGGGTGAGGGGGTGAGGGGGATTAAGGGTGAGAGCGATGGTGGAGCGAGGTGGAGCGAGGTGGAGAGGGTGAGAGCGATGGTGGAGCGAGGGTGAGAGCAATGGTGAGTCGGAGGGAGGCCGAGAGCAATTTGGGAGGGAGAGTTGACCCAAATTTTTAGCTAAGGGAGGGAACTCGGGTTTAGGTTTTGGGAGTTTTTTTTTTTTGGCGGAAAGGTTTTGGGTGTTTTGAGAAGGGGGAAAAAATAAATATAAATTAATGATTGGTTTTTTTTTTTCGTTATTCAGACGACAGATATCATTGTTAGTGTCGTCTGAAATCTCTGAAATTTACGAAATGATCATGTGTTGGATGAGTAGAGATGAGACGACCGATTTAAAAAATCTGTCGTCTGACTAACTCAGACGACAGCAAAAACTCATGTGTCGTCTGATGAGTGTCGTGTGATTAACTTATTCTTGTAGTGTTGGCTGGTCTTATTGTCATATGGGGGGTAAAGCAGCCC
Source organism: Rosa multiflora (assembly GCA_002564525.1). Lineage (NCBI taxonomy): Eukaryota > Viridiplantae > Streptophyta > Magnoliopsida > Rosales > Rosaceae > Rosa > Rosa multiflora. Next base: position 7,713 of record BDJD01009166.1, read on the forward strand.
ACGACAGCCACTGATCAGGCAGTTAACCCCCGACACTTGAGCCATAAAAGATTAGGCTAACTACCTAACACTCACTACTTCAATGCTCCCCTCATCAAACAATCATCAGGCCACACATAGGTCTTCTTAGTTGGGGAGTGGGGGACTCCCTAGGGGGCCTAGTAGGGGCCACCCGAAATGACAAAAGCGCTTGCTCAGAGAAGTTTATGATTGAAGGCGCACTCGCACTAATTATGCCAGACATGCTGCTGAGGCCTTGCTTTAGCGGCAGTAACTCCCCAACCAAGAAATCCCACGTTGACTTGGCACTTAGAGGACTTGTACATACATAGTACTATCAGGCATAATCAGCAAAAAGGAGGTCCGCCTTTCGTTGGTAGGTTAGCCCTGCAAGGGCGACCTACGAAAATACCACAGGCTAAGTTGTCACTTGAGCCAAGCCTCAGGCCGAAATGTATTGTGACGCGCTGTGCAAAGGGTAAAGATGGCTTCTTAGAGAGGTCCAAAAACACCAAACTGAAGCATATCAATCCTACATCGAAAACAAGACCAAGGCCAAACCTCACCTCACCTATAAAGGTCTATTCCTCTCTCTTCATTCATTACGCATTTAATACTTACATACCTCTACTTTGCTAACATAAATACATTGACTGACTTTAGCATCAGAGGAGAGAAGATCGCCAATTGCGGTCTCCCCTCTTAACGCTGGTGTATTTTACTTGATAAGTGTCCAACTCTCACCTCACTATATCGGCTAAGACTTCAGACCCTTTGTCCCCGTTAACGGCATCTGACATCCTTCAAAATCCTAAGCAATAACTAGATCTACGACTATCCGCCAACGACGGGTCACAATGCCCTAATGACAGTGATCTCCACAAGACATTGCAATCAAGGTTGTCCCCTGAAATATAGTAAGGGACAGGTTAACGCAACCCATGACAACTATTGATCGGGCAGTTAACCCCGACACTTAGGTACTAAAGATTAGGTTCGCTACCTAATGTTTGCTGCTCTAATGCAAATCCTTTCACCAAACAATTATCCGGCCAAACTGAGGTCTTTCTTAGCTGGGAATGGGGGACTCCTTGGGGGGCTTAGCAGGGGCTCACCCGAAAGGGCAAAAAGCTTTTGCTCAGATAAATTCTATAGTTGACGACGCCCTCACACTGATTATGCCCAATGAAGGGCCTAAGGTTACGCCTCAACGTCAATAACTCCCCAACCAAGAAATTCCTCCTTAATTGGGGACTTGTATATACAGGGAATTACCTGGGATAATTAGCATCTACTGGGAGGTGCCTCATATTATCAGAATGGCCAAGCTGGTGTGACCTCCGGGAACACGGCAGGCTAGGCTTTCACCCAAACCAAAACTCAAGCCAAACATGTTGTAACACGCCGTCTTGCGCTGAACCAATGGAAAGTCTTGAAAAAAGATAGTTGAAGAACATTAGTCTCACATCGGAAACAAAGTGAAGGTCGCCCTTCATTTCATCTATAAAATGTATTCTCTCTCTCTCTCTTCATTCATTACGCATTATTATCTGCATACCTATCGCTACTCTGTCAGCATAAATACATTGACTAACTTAGGCATCGAAGGAGCAAAGACCGCCAACCACGGTTTCCCTCTTAACGCTAGTGTATTTCAATTAACTAGTTGCGGCCTTACTTGCCTCACCAAATCAATTGAGACTCTAAACATGTGTCAACGTTAACGGGATCAAACTTCCCCTGAATCTTGAGCATTATAATTAACATCGGGGTTGAGATGCATGCCCTATATGCCATTAAGATAGCGAATATGATGCGCAAGTTTTCAACGTGTATGCTAGCCTTGACGCTCTTGATGGGCATGTTGTCCTTATATACCTCAATAATCTTGCTTAGGTGTTCTACAAACATTGCGTTCATCAGGCGTTGCTACGTGACCTCTGTATTCTTTAGGCCAAAAGGTATGACATTTTAGTAGTATAAGCCCTTGTCGGTGGTGAACGTTGTGGGATTTCTGGTCGCTAGAATGCATTTTGATCTGGTGGTAGCAAGACTACGCATCCATCATGCTAAGTAGCTCATGGCCTGCCTTTACGTTAACTAGTTGGTCAACGTGTGGAAGTTGTCCTTAGGGCATAGAAGACATATGAAACTCATACTGCACTAAAGAAATCTACTTAGACATGTGAACTGTAAATAATACACATGAAGCATTGTGGCTTTAGAGTTTGAGATGGGTTTCGGCACCACTTACATGGTGGGAAACTTGCTGCTCAATTTTTTTTGGTTCACACAATGGTTTTGTCCTTAAACGCATTCTGAACTGATTCATAAGTCCAGATTAGAATGAAGACAGATTTTGTAAAAACGACGTCTGAAAAAATAAAAATCAATCAGACGACAGAAAAGTATAATGCCTCGTGTGAAAGGCGTCGTATGATTCAGTTTTTGTAGTAGTGTCACCATAAGTATTCTCTAACTTCTCACTACCTTCCACCTCAGCGACCTCCTGCAGGGCGTCTATGCCTAGTCGGCGCACTATGCTCTCAGGGTAGGAAGAGTAGTCCTCTTCACTAAGGCAAAGGTCAATCAAATTCCCCATGGGGATAAGCTCACCACTTTTCAGATCGATATCTGCCTTCCAAGCCTCACTCCCCTGCTACCACAACCCTTTGATCACATCCTCACCCAATACCTCGTTGTTAGGACCCGGATTCCTCCTTTTGGTGTTCTCCGATGGCAAAGCCTCTGCAACAAAAGAAGTCAACATCTAGAACAAAAAAAAATAAAGAAAGCAGAGGAAAGATAGATACTCACGAGGAACAACCCCTAGCTTAAAATGTGCATACACGGCCAACCGACACAGCCAGTGGGTGCTCTTATCCATGTGTCACAAACTACTTCAGGACCCTCATAATTCTCTTATGCTACAACTCCATGAGCTGATAAGACTGTTTAATTGACAAAAAAAAAAACCAATATCGCCACAGTGAGACACATACAAAATCCGATGAAACTAATGCATACCTATCTCCTGGAACTAACCAGGAACTCGGTGGAACATCCCCAGGTCCTGCCAAGGGCCACCCACCAAGAAGACCTTTTCCCTCAGAATACAAACTACATGATCAAGCGAGATGAAACCATCCCTTAGAATAAACGATTGCGAACAGATCGCAAACACCAAGGTAGCCGACAAACACCCTCACCGTCTTCACACCAGGGAATAGTACAAGGATCTCTGCTCTTAAACACTCACTGTTCTTAACCCCCGGAAGACACAAGATCAAAATTTGTTTCAATGAGGCTTCCCTAACACACCACAGATCCTTTTATATATAGACGCCAAGGACCAATGAACCATCGTAACTGTTCGACAGCGAAAGGTCATGATCCCCAAGATTTCGACACGTGTACAAGTTTGACTCTTCATTATCACAACATATGAGCCTTCACCTCGATTACGCAACTCATTAATGAAGGCTTATAGAACAGAAAAAGACGCCTCCTTTCGCACAACCCCCAAACAAGATAATTTTGAATCAGAGTCTTAGATTTTTTCTCATCTCTCACTGTAATAATTTCTCTGGGTTTGCATTGATAACTTAGTATATCTACTATACGACCATTAACTAAAATATGCTTGTGGTTCACAATTGGCGGGCTTTAGGAATATTCGAAGCCATACCTAATCAAAAAGGGATGTTATCCAAATGCATTTTAACTAATTACGACATGTGTCTCCAAATGTTCTGCGTCATGTTACATACCATGTGACATTAGTGTACATACCAGCAGTTACTTGACTACTACAAGGTTTGACTACCATAACCAGATCTCGCAGGGCTTTCCAGAGGATGTCAAGGGCCGGGTTCGATAACCTCCAAGTCAGTGCTCACAAACAGCGACACCTAGGCCGATAAAGGCATCGGGTTTGCCTACTGGAGCTCACTGAAGAAAACACCAAAAACTGGAACCAGAGGGATGAATTGCATCCCACATTGAAGAAATGGGAAACACCTTTCCCATGTCCAAGTATTTAAGACAATCCCAACCACCTTTAAAAGGGCTAATACCTTCTTTCCCCGGCTATAGTCTATTAAAATATGTATAGAACCTTACTCAGGCATCAGAGAGGCATAAACCGTTAAGTACAGTTTATCCCTCTAACGGTGTGTATTCTGCTCGTACAGGGACTTGGAGGTTAAATTGGTATCTAGCAGCGATATAGCATTCTGCGTAACGTACCCGGAGAAATCCACCAGAAATATTGGTGTGCCAGATAGGGGCTTGTTATCATGGTAGAGCCGGAAGAAGCGGCAGGTGCAAGCAAGAATGTTGCTCGGGCATTAGTATTCACCCTCGACACTTCGGCACCAAAGGCACCGAGCACCGGGATTGAAACACACGGCCTGGGAACTTTGGACCCACTAGGAGCAAACCACCCACCAGTCGCCCCGGACCCTCTGGCCTCGGCTTCAGAGCTGGAAGGCATGCTAGCGGAGATCGTAGCCTTACGTGAGCAAAGCAGGATTGACAGGGAACAACAAAGGATCGACAGAGAGACCAACCTCCTATCGCAACAGAGACTACAAGAGTTAGAAGATGAGAACACCGCGCTCGCTTGGGTGTTGGACTGACGACACCAACATAACGAGGCTCTTACTCAAGCCCTCGCTAGGGCTTCACAAATCACAGCAACAGAGTTAATAGCTCACCCGGTAACCACAGTTATAGGTGCAACCAATGTTGGTATACATATACCTCATAGGCACAAGTATTGGAAGCACAAGACTCATATCGCCAATACAAAAGGAAAGCTCCCAGCTGAAGGCCTCGATACCCCTCCGAGCAATATCGGGAAAGCTCCCAGCTGAGGGTCCCGATACCCCCCGAGGCGATATCGGGAACCCCGATCTTTCTACACTGAAAGAAACGGGACCAAGCTCCCACAAACTTGCTACATTAAGGTCATCTCCAACAACCCATAACAGAGTTAATAGCTTACCCGGTAACCACAGTTATAGGTGCAACCAATGTTGGTATACATATACCTCATAGGCACAAGTATTGGAAGCACAAGACTCATATCGCCAATACAAAAGGAAAGCTCCCAGCTGAAGGCCTCGATACCCCTCCGAGCAATATCGGGAAAGCTCCCAGCTGAGGGTCCCGATACCCCCCGAGGCGATATCGGGAACCCCGATCTTTCTACACTGAAAGAAACGGGACCAAGCTCCCACAAACTTGCTACATTAAGGTCATCTCCAACAACCCAAAGAGGTAACTGTTTACTAGCGCTTTCCATTATCGTTATCTTATATCGCTACTAATTTAGGCATCAGAGAGTCGAAGGCCTGCACACATGAGGTCCAGCGCACGCTTGAGTTTTAGAGCTTGAACACCGAGACATGCTCAGTCATGACCACTGACGAGACCACCACACTGAAAACAGTGATGCATGACTTAATGGACACACGTGCACAGACCGAGGCCTAGCGCGCTGCAGCTATGGCAGCTCGCCGAGAAGTGGAAAATATGACAAACCAGAATCGCATTCTTTAGGAGGCGCTCCAGCGGCGAGTTGCGAACAACAAGGCATTGGACATGGCCGGTCAACAGGAAACCCCGATACCGATAATTGGTGGTGTCCCGACACCCAGAGCAGTCCTCACCACAGACCCAAACACTGGCCTCGTTAGTACTTTTGTGCCACCAAGCGTAACCTCCTGAAGCCCTAGGGGCCCCACTCCAGGCAGCACCATCGCTAGACCACAAGTAATCTACTTGACCTTCCCTCTCCTCCCCAATCAACTCGGCACAACGCTACCACCTCAGCCTGCCCCTGATATGGCGGGACCCTCGGACACTAACACAGCTGGAATTGCCAACATACCTCTACCTGACCACAATACTCGGTTGTTGCTCCAAATGAGCGAAACCATCGCCTCCTTGCAAGCGCGGATTGAGAGCGCCGAAAGCAGGACCGGTTGGCATCCAGGGAAAGATGGGACCATTCACTCCCCGGATACAGGCTGAGAAGCTCCCACCGGAAGCCAAGCCCTTCAAGATTGAGAAATACAATGGTACCAGAGACCCATACCACCACTTGGAAGTCTTTCAGTCCCTCCTACATGGAACTCGATACACCGACGCAATGGCATGTCATGCGTTTGAAGAAACCCTAACAGATAAGGCTTTGTGATGGTTTCTCAACCTCCCCCCTTAATTCCATCGATAGCTTCCAGGAGCTCGCGGACAAATTTCTCCATAGGTTCATTCTGTGTGGAAGCGGCTATCGCACGACGCCTGACTTATTCAGGCTCAAGCAACGGCCAAACGAGCGATTGCGAGACTTCGTTCGCCAATGGCAAAAGCAAGGCACCCAATGCTGTTCCCTTGACCCAGCCCTAGAGGCATCAGCATTCAAGCAGGCACTTCAGCCAGGGTACATCCTATTAAAGATCAACACCAATCCCCCTGCAACATATGACGACCTCCTCGATGCCGCTACTGCTTTCGCGCAGGACGAGTACGACACCTTTGGTCGTGACACAAATACCAGTACACACCTAAATATCGGGAAAGCTCCCAGCTGAGGGTCCCGATACCCCCCGAGGCGATATCGGGAACCCCGATCTTTCTACACTGAAAGAAACGGGACCAAGCTCCCACAAACTTGCTACATTAAGGTCATCTCCAACAACCCAAAGAGGTAACTGTAAGATTGCGAGACTTCGTCCGCCAATGGCAAAAGCAAGGCACCCAATTCCATTCCCTTGACCCAGCCCTAGAGGCATCAGCATTCAAGCAGGCACTTCAGCCAGGGTACTTCCTATTGAAGATCAACACCAATCCCCCTGCAACATATGACGACCTCCTCGATGCCGCTACTGCTTTTGTGCAGGACGAGTACGACACCTTTGGTCGTGACACAAATACCAGTACACACCTAGTCAGTGTCCCTCAAGTCACCAACCCCATCAGAACCACATATAGCAGGAGTAAAGATTCCACCAGGGACAAACCTATCCAACATGACAAATCCCCACGAGAGCGACAAGGCTGCAACGACAAAAGGGACAAGCAATACTGGAAAAGTCCCGAGAAGCCAAAGTACAACTCCTCCAGCAGTCGGCATCGCGATGCGCCATACGGCAGTACCCGACATAAGGAGAACCAAAGATTAGAGGCACCCCGATACGAGGTTTACACCACCCTCACCTCTTCAAATGAAGAAATTTGGAATAACCACAAAGACATCATCCCACGCCCACCGCGGTGCAAACCTGGCCAGGCCAAACCGCGAGACAATGGCAAATACTGTGCATACCATGATCAATCCGGCCACCCCACCAACATTTTCTGGGCACTGAAAAACGCCATTGAGCACCTCATTCAGAGCGGCCAACTCTCGCAATATCGTACTCCCGCAACGGGAGCTAATGCCATTGAAGTCTACGAACAGATTCTAACGATACATGGCGGCGCCCCAAGAGCAGCCGAGACTTATCATGCACATAAGCGCCAGTGCCCTCGGGGCCAGGAGATATTGGGACTTAGCCATGGCTGCCACAGCCCGCAGGTAGAGTGGGACTCGATTGCCTTTAGTTGTGACAAGGACACCATAAAGAAGCACCGTAACGACCCCTTCCTAATCACCATGGTCAACGACCACTATTGATGCCATCGGGTCCTGGTCGATAGCGGCGCGGCGGTCAGTGTCATGTTTGGAAGCTACTATGAAGGCCTCAACCGAGACAAAAAGAAACTCACGCAAGACCACGAGCCCCTGATCAGCTTTGTAGGAGAAATCACACAGCCTTTGGTATCCGACAATTTGTCAATCACCCTAGGTGGAGGCAGCACTATCGCCACCATGGTAACTCATTTTATCATCGTCAACTGCCCTTCTTCCTACAACTTCATCTTAGGGCGAGATGCTATCTGGGGACTCTAATGTTTTATCGTAGGGCACATGCTAATGATGAAAATCCCTACCCTGGGTGGCATCCTCACCATTCGAGGCGATCAGGAATTGGCGAGACAGTGTAACTCCTTGACTGTCGCGCAGGGACATGGCAGGCGAGAGGTACTCCTAACATCAGACTTGCCCTCCTCGTTAGACAAGCTAGACGACCTAAGGGAAAACCCTGAGACTCCAGATGACTGCGATACAAGCAGTAAAAAGAAGGAAGATAAGCGCAAGCTCAAGCACCCGAGATTAGACGCCTTGGAAGATCTGATATCGGTTTCCATTTTCTATACCCAACCAGAAAGAAAGGTCAAGATAGGCTCTAAGACAGACCCACAGTTCCAAGTAGACTTAATCGCCTTCCTCAAGACCAGACAGGAGGTGTTTGTGTGGTCATACACCTATATGCCAGGGATATCACCGGAAATGCTGACCCACAAGCCCACCATCTCCCCAAATGTTCCCCCGGTAAGGCAGAAGAGAAGGGCCTTCATGGAAGAGAAGTACAAAGCTATCTAGGATGAGGTCAAGAAACTCCAAGATATCGTATTTGTTAGGGAGGTATCCTACCCGACATGGCTATCCAATGTCGTGATGGTAAAGAAACCCAACGGCAAGTGGTACATGTGTGTCGATTACACCAACTTGAACAAGGCTTGCCCAAAGGACAACTTTCCCCTACCAAGAATCGATCAACTAGTTAACTCCACCACCGGCCACAAGCTCTTTAGCTTCATGGACGCCTTCTCGGGCTACAACCTTCTGATCAAGAGCACACATCCTTTACCACCGATAAGGGTTTGTATTGTTACAAGGTAATGCCATTCGGTCTAAAGAACGCTGGGGCCACCTACCAAAGACTAGTGAACTCCATGTTCGCAGATCATATCGAGTAGATAATGGAGGTCTATGTAGACGACATGCTTGTCAAGAGCATCACAGTTGAAGACCACATCAAGAACCTGAGCATCGTCTTTGACATCTTACTCAAGTATGGCATGCGAATGCGACTCAACCCAGATAAGTGCGTGTTTGGCGTACTTGGTGGAAAATTCCTGGACTTTGTCTTCAACGAGAGAGGTATTGAAGCAAACCCAGAGAAGGTACAGGCCATCCTCGATATGGCACCACCAAAGATAAGAAATGAGGTACAATCCCTCACTGGGAAGGTTGTTGCTCTCGCCCGGTTCATTGTATTGCTTAACCGACAAATGCGCTCTCTTTTTCAAGCTCCTTTAAACTCACCACATCGACAAAATCAATTGGGGACCCGAGCATGACAAAGCATTTCAAGGCATCCGAGACTACCTGGCATCAGTGCCCACTCTCTCCAAACCCATTCCAGGAGAAGTCTTGTACATCTATCTTGCAGTAAATGTTACGGCAATCAGCGCTGCCTAAGTCAGACACTAGAACAGTGATGAACTGCCAGTCTATTACACCGGCAAAGGGTTCAAAGATGCTGAGTCCAAGTATTCCAATATCGAAAAGTTCGCCCTCGCACTTCTCACAGCGACTCGGCGATTACGACAATACTTTCAGGCGCACACCATACATGTCTTGACCAACCAGCCTTTGAAGCAGGTTCTCCAGAAACCAGAATCCTCGAGAGGTTAGTTAATGGTCTATCAAACTCGGCGAGTTTGACATTCATTACACACCACGCATAGCTATCAAGGGGCAGGCTACTGTAGACTTCATTGTAGAATCCATACCATGCGAGAACAGCGAGCCCTCAGACGAGATGGCATCGAAACCCAACATTCTGAAATGGACCCTTCATGACGACGGATCCTCCAACAGTAAGCTCAATGGAGCCGGAGTGGTCTTAACAGACCAAGAGGGACACACATACGAGTATGCGCTACAATTCAAGTTCAAAGCATCAAACAACGCAGCCGAGTATGAGGCGCTCATAGATGGCATCCAATTGGCAACAGAATTGGGAGTCACGAACCTGGAAATCTGCAGCTATTCCCAACTTGTCGTAAACCAGGTTGGTGGCGACTTCCAGGCCAAGGAACCACATCTATCTCATTACCAATCACTCACAAAAACCTTACTTCAACGATGCCTCATTAACCACACCATCGCTCTGATTCCCCAAGCACAGAATACCAAGGCAGATGTTTTCCCCCGATTGGCGACATCCCCGCCAAACACCGATATCGGAAGCCTCAAGATAGAAATCCTGGACAAACCGAGTATAGACAAGCCTTTCTCGGAAATTTTCCTTACGGAGAGCGAACGCCCACCTTTGTAGATGGACCCATTCATTGATTACCTCTCCAAATGTATCGAGCCAACGGACAGGACCATCGCCACCAGACTCTGCAGAAGGGCAACACTATACATGGTCCGAGAAGGCAAGTTGTAAAGGAAAGGAAGGTTATTTCCTTTGCTGAAGTGCTTCTCCCTCGAGGAGGGGCAGCGGGTCCTGTTATCGCTACACAGCGGGGTCTACGGCAACCACGTAAGGGCAAGAAACCTTGCATTTAAGACACTGTGCACAAGGTACTACTGGCCCACGATCAAACAAGATGCAAAGCGTATAGCTAGCGCTTGCCTCAAATGCCACCAATTTGCCAACTCCCCCCCTCGCACCGTCAGTACCATTCTCAATAATCATCGCCCCTTGGGCATATTGCCAATGGGGACTTTATTTCATTGGAAAATTCCCGACAGCACCAGGACAACTAAAATTTGCCATTGTCGCCGTTGATTACAATACTAAATGGGTAAGGCCTAGGCTCTAGACACGATCATAGTCACCAAGGTCATCAACTTCCTCTGGAAGAATATTTACTGCCAATTCGGAATCCCTGAAACCATTATCACCGATAACGGTGCACAATTCGATAACGACACTCTCAGGGACTTCGTCGGCCAATACGACACAATGATCCGATACGCCTCCCCTGCATACCCACAGACAAATGGCCAGGTCGAAGCACTCAACAAAATTATCAAGCAAAACCTGAAGAAGAGGCTGGATGAAGCCAAGGGCTTATAGGTAGAGAAATTACCCGAGGTCCTGTGGGCGATCAGAACGACCCCCACAGAGGCCAATGGTGAGTCCCCTTCTGCTTATCCTTCTGCACTAAGGCAGTAATCTTAGTCGAGCAAGAGGTCCAAAGCGATAGAGTGGCATGCTTCGATTCACTCACCAACTCAGAGGGGCTGAGCCTCGATTCTGACTTCTTAGAAGAACGTTGAGAGCCAGCCCACCTCCGCATCATCAACAACAAACAACGTATCGCCCGATACTACAACACAAGGGTCATGCCTTGCCTTTTCTCTATCGGGGATTGGGTGATGAAGGAAAAGATGCCAACTTCGACGGGGTTGAAAGCCACCTGGGAAGGGCCATACGAGATCACCGAGGCCTTCGTACCCGACATGGCTATCAAATATTGTGATGGTAAAGAAACCCAATGGCAAGTGGCGAATTAATGTGTCGATTACACCTATCTAAACAAGGCTTGCTGGAAAGACGGTTTTCCCCTGCCGAAAATTGACCAGCTTGTCGACTCCACCGCAGGCCACAAGCTCCTCAGCTTCATGGACACCTCTCGAGATACAAACAGATCGCCATGAAACCCTCCGATCAAGAACACACATCATTCACCACTGACAAAGGCCTATATTGCTACATGGTAATGCCATTTGGTCTGAAAGACGCTGGGGGCTACATATAAGAGACTGGTCAACGCCATGTTTACAGATCACATCAGGAAGATAATGGAAGTATATGTCGACGATATGCTCTTTAAGAGCATCACCATCGAAGATCACATCAAAAACCTGGGCATCATATTTGACATCTTACTCCAATTCGGTATGCGACTCAACCCAGACAAGTACGTGTTCGGCGTCCTTGGAGGAAAATTCCTGGGCTTTGTAGTTAGTGAGAAAGGCATTGAAGCAAATCTGGAGAAGGTTCAAGCCATCCTCGATATGGCACCGCCAAAGACGAGGAATAAGGTGCAGTCCCTCATGGGAAAGGTTGTAGCTCTCGCTCGATTCATATCCCGCTTAACTGACAAATGCACTCCCTTCTTCAAGCTCTTTAAAACTCACCACACTGAGAAAATCAACTGGGAACCCGAGCACGACAAGGCTTTCCAGGGAATCCAAGACAACCTGGCGTCGGTGCCCACTCTTTCCAAACCCATCCTCGGGGAAGTCCTATACATTTATCTCGCAGTATCAATCACAGCGGTCATTCTGCCCTTGTCAGACGCGAGAACAATGATGAGTTGCCAGTATATTTTACCAACAAAGGATTCAATGATGCCTAGTCCAGGTACTCCGATATCAAAAAGTTCGCGCTCGCACTCCTCACTGCTACTCGACGGCTACGGCAATACTTCCAGGCACACACCATTCATGTACTAACCGACCAACCCTTGAAGCAGGTCCTCCAGAGACTGGAATCCTCTGGGCGATTGGTAAAATTGTCCATCGAGCTAGGTGAGTTTGACATCCATTACATGCCATGGACAACCAACAAAGGGCAGGCTGCCGCATACTTCATTGCAGAATTCATACCTCTGGAGGACAGCGAGCCCCCAAATGAGACAGTATCAAGAACAAACACCACCCCGACATGGACCCTTCACGTCCACCGGTCCTCCAATAGAAAACTCAGCGGAGTGGTCTTGACTGACCCAGAAGGGCACACATACAAGTACGTGCTACAATTCAAGTTCAAAGCCTCGAACAATACAGCCGAGTACGAAGCACTAATAGCTGGCATCCAATTGGCAAAGGAACTGGGAGTGATAAGTCTGAACATCTTTAGTGACTCACAACTTGTAGTAAACCAGGTCAGCGACGATTTCCAGTCCAAGGAACCACATTTATCCCACTATCAGTCCCTCACAAAAGCTCTAATCCAGCAATGCCTTCCTAACCACACCATCGTGCTGATGCCTTGGGCACAGAACACTAAAGCAGAAGCCGTCGTTAGGTTAGAAACATCGCCACCAGACACCAATACCGGGAACCTCAAAATGGAAGTCCTAAAAAAGCCAATTATTGACAGACCATTCTCAGAGATATTTGCCACAGAGAGCCAACGACCACCCTCATGGATGGATCCATTAATCGATTACCTCTCAAAAGACATTAAGCCAACAGACAAGGCTATCGCTACCAGATTCCCCAGAAGGGCAACATTATACACAGTTCGAGAAGGAAAGTTATACAGAAAAGAACGATCGTTCCCCCTACTGAAATACATCTCCCTCGAGGAAGGACAGGGAGTTCTACTGTCATTTCATAGTAGGGTCTATGGCAACCATGCAGGAGCCAGAAACTTAGCATTCAAGGCACTACGTACAGGGTATTATTGGCTCACGATCGAAGAAGATGCAAAGCATATCACTGGCACCTGCCTCAAGTGCCATCAATTCGCGAACTCCCCTCTCGCACCATCAGTGCCTCTCTCCATCATCATCACCCCTTGGGCATACTGTCAGTGGGGACTCGATTTCATTGGTAAGTTTCCCACAGTGCCAGGGCAGAGGCTGAGGCCGTAGACTACAACACAAAATGGGTAGAGGCCGAGGCCCTAGCCACCATCATGGTCGCCAAGGTCATCAACTTTCTATGGAAAAACATCTACTACCAGTTTCGAATCCTTGAAGCAATTATCACCGATAATGGAGCACAGTTCGATAACGATACGCTGAGGGAATTCGTGGGGCAATACAGCACAAAGACCATATACGCTTCACCCGCTCATCCACAGACAAACGGCCAGGTAGAAGCAGTGAACAAAATCATCAAAAGAAGTACTTGGACGACCCCAAGGTCCTCTGGGTGATCAGAACAACTCCAACGAAGGGGAATGGCTACTCCCCCTTCTGCATGTCTTTCGGCACCGAGGCAGTGATCCCTGTTGAATAGAAAGTCCAAAGCGATAGAGTGGCATGTTTTGATGCACTCACCAACTCAGAGGGACTGAGCCTCAATTTTGACCTCCTGGAAGAACACCGAGAGCGAGCACACCTTCGCAACATCAACAACAAGTAACGTATCGCTAAATACTACAACGCAAGGGTAACGCCTCGGCTTCTGTCTGTCGGAGACTAGGTGATGAAAGAAAGGATGCCAACTCCAACAGGGCTAAAGGCCATATAAGAAGGGCCATACGAGATCATCGAGGTCGTTGGACCCGCTACCTTCTACCTGAGAGGAACAGACGGTATAACCTTCCCACACCAGTGGAATGCCCAACACCTAGTTGGGCACCACCCCGCTATCGCCGAGGCAGAGGCAAAGGCACCCAGGTCATATGCGCACCACCCTGCTATCGCCGAGCTCTATGGCAACAGGAACACCGTCACCACCTAGGTTCTATTTTGTTATTTTCTCTAATGTACCTTGCAACTGCCCTAGCACAACAATGAATGAAATGCTTTTATCATTATCACTTTTCTTTTCAATCACATTTAACGAATGATAAGCGACTATCGCAATCAGGCCCCTAAGTGACCAACATAGCATCCTCCATATCGTCCATCGCGATCAGGTCCCAAGATGGCCACTTAAATGTTTCAACACGCAAAAGGCAAGGGCACGTTGTATAGCAATCCCAATTTACTACCTCCACGTTACCACTAATGTAAATGAAATATCGCTCACGGCCGGTTCTGCTGACATGGCAAAATGCTGTCACTTGCAAACCCTTGCGTTGCCGATTGCGATCCCCAACGATAATAAAGTAAAGGTCAACGATATGCAATACACTGCAGCAAACAACTAAAAGAAAATCACGATACCAACAACAATAAAGTAATGACTAACACTTAAAAGTAAAGTCGAACGATAGAATGCCAAAAGTCAACGATATGCTATCGCCCGCAGTTTTAATGCAAAGTTAAACGATATGATACCAAATGTTAACGATACATTATTGCAGTAGAATGGAACAAACAACGATACAGGTCAACGATCAAAAGCAACGCCCAATGATAAAAAAACCCACAATGATAGCAAGTAACATGTTGAAAGACAATACATCAATCAACAATAAATGAATGGCACACAAAAAGGAAGTTTATTACAAAGGCTTTGCGGCCAACAACAATACAGCAAATTTTACTCATCATATGAATGCGATACATACATCTACCCTTAGCACATGAATGCAATACATATATCTATCCTCGTCACCCCTCCCACCAAGCCTGATTCCTTGGAATATGAGGAGCTCCAAAAGAAGATCACTGCTACCGGCGCTGATGGGCTAGTCAAATTCTGGTTGGAAAGACTGGGGGCGGAGTCACTCTCTGCCCCATCGCCGACCGATCTCCACCGTTGTATCCCCGCCAGCAGTCGGTGCCCTTGGGTCTCTCACTTGAATGGAGACTCAGTTCCCCAGGAGCACAGACTGTTCAACCCCCCCAAGTGGTGAAAGGGCCAAGTTCACCTGAGATTAGGCTAGAAAGCCTATAACCCAAGCATGAGATTAAACTATAAAGTTCAGAAGTCTGGAAAGGAAAACTGACAAAGGGAAGAAAGGATTTCATGGGCAGAAGCATAATGAAAAACAAAGAAAATGCCATGTTGAGAATGTGCTCCACTCACCTTACTTATTTATAGGGACACCGCCAAAACTGCCCCCAGGTGACCAACAATCACACCGCTTTGATAACTTGCAATAATGAAAGCATCAAAAATTGAAAAGAGTAAAAACATTCAATGCATGCGGGACTATCACCCAACGAAACGTCTCTCCCAATAAATTTCTTATATTCCTAAAACAAAAAGAGAAAGTTTAGGAAACAAGCGAACCGACCAATGTTCCAACAAAATCCAAAGCATATACACGTCAGCAGGCATATCGCCAGCAAAACAAAAGTACAGTAACAAAGGGAAAAACTATGTCTTGCCCTCGACACTGCGCGCCTGCTCCCCAGAGTTCTCGCCCTCTGGCCCTACCTCAGCATCCGTCACACGAGTATCTCCCTGCTCACTCGTGCGAGCACTCCCAACCTTGCGGTCCTTGAAGTGGCTAGCGTTGCGCTCCACGGCAGCTGACGGCTCTTGGATAACAATCCCTCCCCCTCGACCACCACTTGCGGCGTTGGCTTGTGATCTCACTGCCTTTTTCACTTGCATATCACGGACCATCTTGTCTTGGTCAATCCACCCAACGGCGATACCATCGCGAATTGAATGCAACGCCCCATCCGAGAAGGCTTTGTTCATCTTCTCCTTAAAGTTGGACGACAGAAGATAATGATCCACAGCCATTGCTACACCGTCTCACTTGGCCTTCTGAAGCTTGTCAAAATGGGCCTCGGTCGCAGTTCGTAAACTAATGCAATCATTGGGGAAGGTACTAGCCCGAGATCGCCGGTCATCCACCTCCTTCCTTAATTGCTTCAACTCTACATCCTTCTCGATCGCCTGGCGCTCAACAACCCTCAGACGGTTAATCTCTCTTTGCAAGGCACCGAGTTACCCTTCTAATTCAACAATGCGATCAAGATAAGGAGCTAAAACCTCCAAGGCCGCCCTACGGAGCTCCAACTCGGCATCGCCTTCTTGCACTTGTCTCTCCGATTCTCGCAACCGCTCTTCAGTAGTGCGGACCTCTACCCTTACCTCTTCCAAGGCCTTTAAACCCACCTCGGCCCGCTGCAGCTTACCGGTCAAGTCTAAATTGGATTCCTTCAAGGGGGCAACGGCCTCTTCGGCCTCCTGCCGCAGAGCCTTATCTACTACCAGCGACCACTCCAACTCTATTCTCCTCGCAATCCCATCGTCAATCGCCCGCCTCATCTCTGCATGATCAACTTGAACACGATCCAACAAAACCTAGAGCTCACATGCTCGCTCCCTTTCGACATTTAACTCACCATGAAGCCGAGCGATTTCTCGATCAAAATGGGCAAGTAGCTCAACAGATGCCTGATAGTTCATGTTCACAGTTTGCATCCCACACAAGATATCAACAAATAAAAAGAGGATCAAAACAACTAAATGGAATGCATACAATGAAAGAACGATACTCACCCTCATAAACCTCTCCTGTGCATCTCGATACCCTTGGTGAGGATCATCCACGTTAACAAGACCGCGGTCCTAGTGACAGTTGCGTAGATCAGCCACCATATGCATGATCTGGCTATCCGCAACACCATATGCGAGACACCTCTAACAACCTCTTCCCGAGAGTGGCGGGAACCCTCATTTGTCGAGCGCGCATCCTCAACTCGAGATCTTTTTCCCCCATGAGTATCGATACTCACACCCACGGGGGAACTCCCTAGACGAAGTTGTGAAGCAGTTCTCTTCCTCAACCCAATGCCATTAGTACGCACAAGTACCTTAAGCTTCCTCTCCCTTGCCCGGCTGCACGGAGACCTCCATCTCAGGCACCTGGACACCCTCATCACTTCCACCCCCTCTAAGGCCTTGAGGAGCGCCACTAGCCTCGGCTGCTGCCATCGAGACATTCATGACCTGGCTCATCACTTTCGCCTCCCCATTGTCAACGACGATAACTTTTAGTGACCTCAGGCCCCCGATATCTGTACCAAAAACACCTTCGATTTGTTCTAACACAACGTCTTCCACCAGGCGACCCTTAGCACTGGTATCGCTCTAGCGGCACACCGCTTCTTCAAACAACTCCTCTACGGATATCTCCACTTCCAGAGGGGGTGCCCATTACCCCACAATGTCCCCAACACTCTGCTCGATATTGCGGTCACCTCCCTCCACGAGAGTACTAAGGGACTGCCATTCGACTCGATCATTAGAAGCACACCTTCCTCTATCAAGACTTCCACCACAGGCACCACTTCCCTCCGAACTCAAGGGGACCCTACTGGAGTTTGCAAACGCCGCCTCAATTCACCAGCTGGCTCCCGAGGACATTACCTCATCTCGGCCTCCACATCCCGGGAGTGAGATCGCGCCTCCCCAGAGCTGATTCTGCTGTTCTCGGACGACACCCTCATCCGCACCTACCGGCGCCTCAACATTCATGGCCCAACTATTCATATACTCCAACATGGTCTCTGAAAATCTCCGGTACACATCATTAGGCAACTGCATGCTTACCAGATGCTTGGTCTCTGTTAATGTTTAAAGTTCAGCGGTAGCTAAATCTTTACTAACGCTGATCCGATCGGCTGACCGCTATCAACGATACTCAGAGTTCCCACTACCTGTCAAGTAAAATACAAGGGGACGTCAGAGGGAGACCGCGCTGGGCGGTCTTCTCTTCTCCGATGCCTAAGTTAGTAAATGTATTTATGTTGACAAAGAACAGTAGGTAAGTATTAATTGTGTAATCAACGAGGAGAGAGGAGAGAACCTTTTATAGGTGGGGAGGGAACTAATCTTCTCCATGTTTTCAATGTGGGACTAATGTGCTTCAGTCCCCAGCTTCTGAAGCTACTGATGCTGACTTGGCGTGGCGCGTGGCAGCACGTCAGCAGTGTTCTGGAGGCAAGCCGGGGCTCAGGCGATAGCCTGTTTGGCTGTGTTTCTGTGGGTCACTCATTTGGCGAGATTTGGTACCGCTAGTGGTAGCATAAGCGTGGCTCATTGTAGCAAATTATGCTTGTGAATGCTTATGTAAGTACAGTCTCGTATACCCTCTTGTCAGCCAAATCCACATTGCAACACCTCAGCACCTCCGAGTCTTTCAGTATCTCCTTAATGATGGCGTAAGTATTCACATCGATGTAGGGAGCGTCACTCTTGGTGGCAGACTCACTGGGGATGTTGACTACAAAAAGCAGAAGAGGAAAAGAAAATGAGTCACATCAGCAAAGAGAAAGAAAGCAGAACAGAAATAAACGCTATACAAACAAAAACGCAAGCAGCCCCTCACCAAGACGCCTCCCAAACTCAAATCTCTCGTATATTAGTAATCTACAAAGGCGGTAAAACCCCCTCTTCCCCTTCGGGAAGTTGGCCAAAACCTTCATGATGCTCTTCTCCTCTACTGAGGTCAGCAGGGTATCTTGTTCCACTATGATACAAAGAAACGTTGTTAATGCTGTCCACACTAGAAACACAAAAATGCTAAGGATGTGATGACGACACTCACAAATGGGTTGAAACTGAGTTGAAGCCCGGTGCACCATATTGGGATTTTGCCACAGACCACCTGCGAGTCGCGACTTCCCCCTCTATCGGGCTTAAATATTAGACAGCAAATCTTCAATGATGTGGCTCCCGCGCGACTTGAAGTTTATGCCCCCGCTATAGCCAGTCTTCATCGAATAATGCATTTTGAACATTGAGCTAAACTCGTTGATACTCGAACACTTCTGCCTGCTATGTTTCCATAGAACCAACACCCCCATCATCTACCTCAGAGCGTTAGGCGATAGCTTCCCCACGGAGATGTTCAGACAAGACAACAGATACTGCATCTCCTTTAGTATCAGAAACGATAGCCCGCACCTCAGTTAATACTCGTAGAAGCACGCCCAACCCATCTCGAGATGACTAAACATCTCATTACCCCTCAGGGGTCGCAATAGCACGATATGCGGGATGCCCCACGCCACCCTCATATCAGCAATCTGCTCTTCCATCATGCTCGGCCCTAGCTGATCGATGGACTTGTTAGGAGCAACACGCAATCAACCGTGCGACAATTGGGGAATCTCCAACAACTCAAATTCGTCTACTGGAACCTCGGCACCCACGACCTCAGTATAAGGCTCAGAACCCTCGCCACCGTTGTAAGAAGAACCCTCGCCGCCACCACTCCGAGCGGAACCCTCTCGCCTGCCACAACCACTATGCTCCCGCGCCATGCTGCGAACGATACCCAAGATAAGTCAATTGACTCTTGCCTATAGCCTTCCCCAACCCGCCCCACGGAAAATTTCAAAATCCAACAGACCTCTGTTAGGAGCCATAACACGGACTTCGACCAAACCCTAAAATTCACCCCCTCCCCCCCCCAAAACCTAACCCAGACACACAAAGACCCAAAATTTACCGGCCACTCTTAACTCCGAACAACGAGCCCTTAGCAAACCCACATTCCACCAACAACAAATTAGCAAAACGAAACCCATAAAAATTCAGGGGCAACGTACCTGTTCACTCCTCCAGATGAAAACCACAAGCGACAAGGCCAAAACCCGAAATTTCGAACACCAAACGAAAAATTGAAACTTTCTGGACACTAAAGGCTCCAACTTTACCCACTTTTCTCTTTCAGGTTTCAGTCAAAATACAGGAACAGTTGCCACCCCCATCTCCCTCCTCTGTCTATATATAGAGACCGTTGGACGTGCAGGGACAACGAAACCAGATCCCACTACATGTTCGACATCTTTGAGTGTTACAGAGGTCATGCGTTGTCGCCTCAACTCCTTACCACTACGCCATTATTATATGTTACGGACTCCAATACACCGAACTTCCCGCACATGAAAAATGAATGGCGACAACACACGTGTCACCAAGGCATAGCACATGCGCCAAAAGACACATGAAACCCTACCACAGATACACGATAGCGATACAATGACAAAGGCAAGAATGATCCTTTCACCCCAGCCAATACCTCTCTTAGGTGGGAACTTAGGGGACTGGGGGGTAATGGTCATACCGAAGCCACCTGGTTAGTAACTCGCTTTGCACTTCCAATACTTCAACCAAGGACAAACTCCCCAACCAAGAGAACTCTTGACAGGGGAGTTGTTGGTATACATATACCTCCCAGACACAAGTACCGGAAGCACAAGGCTCATCTAGACATCACAAAGTAAGGAAAGAGCTCCCAGCTAGGGATCCCGATACCCCTTGGGGCGATATCAAGAACCTTAAACGTCCCACACCGAAGGAAATGAAACCAAGCTCTCTTAAATCTACTACATAAAGATCATCTCCAATGACCGAAAGAGGTAATTGTTTACTATCGCTTTTCATTATCATTATCTTATAACAATACTGACTTATGCATTGGAGCGTTGAAGGCCGGAACACCCGGTCTTCCCTCTGACCTTTGTTTGTCTTACAGATAAGCGAGACCGATAGCGATAGTGGCAGGTTAAGATACCCCATGATTTAGCTGGATTGAACCCCTCTCGAGATAGCTGAAACAGAGTGTATTGCGGAGATCCAAAACAGGAGTTCATTTTGTTAAGTGTGAGTTAATAAAGGATTGGGATTTTCCCATATTTTGTGTGCATTGTGGGTTGAGACTTTTATTCCTTATTGGTGTCCACTTGAGTGTGGGGTGGCAACAAAACACTTGAATGAAAAACACATTATACTCTGAGGTGTGCTAGGCTGGTCTTGTTGTCATATGGGGGGCAGCAAGGAGCCATCACGGACTTGAGGGGAGCAAAAACAATTCCCTATTCGAGAATATGTCAGTGACAATCTAGTATCAGAGCACTGGGTTGGATTACGTTAGTTGAAGCTACGTAAGCTTGGTTACTAGATTGTTGCAAATCTAAGGGTGAGGGTAAGTTGGCTAAACCTTAAGATGGGGAGGCGAAGCAAATTGCTAAGAGGGGGAATTGCTAACAACGCCCTAATGAAAGTCATCTCCATGAAAAATTGCAATCAAGGTTGTCCCCTGAAATAGGGTAAGGGACAGGTTAATGCAACCCATGACAACTATTGATCAGGCATTTAACCCCGACACTTAGGTACTAAAGATTAGGTTCGCTACCTAACGTTTACTGCTCTAATGCAAATCCTTTCACCAAACAATTATCCGGCCAAACTAAGGTCTTTCTTAGCTGGGAATGGGGGACTCATACGGGGGCTTAGCAGAGGCTCACCTGAAAGGGAAAAAAGCGTTTGGTCAGACAAAGTCTATAGTTGATGATGCCCTCGCACTGATTATGCCCAATGAAGGGCCTAAAGTTACGCCTCAACGTCAATAACTCCCCAACCAAGAAATTCCTCCTTAATTGGGGACTTGTATATACAGGGAATTACCTGGCATAATTAGCATCAACTGGGAGCTGCCTCATATTATCGGAATGGCCAAGCTGGTGTGACCTCCGGGAACACAGCAGGCTAGGCTTTCACTCAAGCCAAACATGTAACACGCCGTCATGCGCTGCACCAATGGAAAGTCTCGAAAACAGATAGTTGAAGAACATCAGTCTCACAGCGGAAACAAAGTGAAGGTCACCCTTCATTTCATCTATAAAATGTATTCTCTCTATCTTCATTCATTACGCATTTATTATCTGCATACATATCGCTACTCTGTCAACATAAATACATTGACTAACTTAGGCATCGAAGGAGGAAAGACCGCCAACCACGGTTTCCCTAGCTCTTAACGCTCGCGTATTTCAATTAAGAAGTTGTGGCCTTACTTATCTCACCAAATCAACCGAGACTCTCAACCTGTGTCTGCGTTAACGGGATCAAACTTCCCCTTAATCTTGAGCATTAACATCGGGGTCGAGATGCATTCCCTATATGCCATTAAGATAGCAAATATGATGTGCAAGTTTTCAACGTGTATGCTAGCCTTGACGCTCTTGATGGGCATGTTGTTCATATATACCTCAATAATCTTGCGTAGGTGTTCCACAAACATTGTGTTCATCAGGCATTGGTACGTGGCCTCTGTTTTCTTTAGGCCAAAAGGTATGACATTTTAGTAGTAGAAGCCCTTGTCGGTGGTGAACGTTGTGGGATTTCTGGTCGCCAGAATGCATTTTGATCTAGTTGTAGCAAGAGTACGCATCCATCATGCTAAGTAGCTCATGGCCTGCCATTACATCAACTAGTTGGTCAATGCATGGAAGTTGTCCTTAGGGCATAGAAGACATATGAAACTCATACTGCAGTAAAGAAATCTACTTAGTGCCTTGAAAAGTAAACATGTGAACTGTAAATAATACACATGAAACATTGTGGCTTTGGAAGCTTGATAATCAAAAGCAGTATAAAATATGTATATTTATGATATTAATATGTTTTTATGATGCCTAAACCCTAAACCCTATAAGCAATGATAAATGAAAATATTAAGTCTTTTAGTAAATGTGAATATTTTTTTTTGGGAATGAACTGAAAATGTGAAATTTGCCCAAAAACTTGTGTGCTAGAGTAAGGATTTTCACTCAAATTGTACCAATTTTGGAACGAGAGTCAGAACACAATTTTCTTGAAAAAATGACTTTTATGAGATTCATGGAAGACATTTGAAACTCATCTCAGACTTGAGAAATCAATGCATTGCTTTGAAAAGTAAACACGTGAACTGTTAAGTTGCATGTATAAAGTATTGTGGGCTTTGAGATCAATAATCATAATTAGCATAACCATATTTATAATATTTTATAGATTAGTATGGCCATTATATGTAATCTCAAATTAATATATTTCATTTTTTGAAAAAGTGAAATTTGCCGTAAAAATGGTGTGCTATAGTAATGGAATTTGGGTCAAACTATACCATTTTTGAAGCAGGAGTCAAACACAATTTTCTTGAACAATGAAGTAATAAGTTTCATAGAAGACATTTGAAACCTAACAAGCCTAGAGAACTGTACCTAACGCCTTGAAAAGCACATGTGAACTGTAAAATGACAAGTTGTAATACACAAAAGTATTGTTCTCAATCTTTGAATTTTTGAAATTAATAAGGTGGTTATTTGTACGGTTTTTTTTTTTGCATGCATTTCTTTTGAGTTGTAGGTGAAGTGAAAGTATTTTGAACTAATATTTACTTGAAACATTTTTTTTTCTAAGGGGTCAATAATTGAATTTTTATTAGTTAAGTTTATTTGATAATATTCTTCTACAGTGTCGAAGAGCATGTCGATACGAGTTCGTAGACATGCAGCACGCTAAATTCTGACATCGTGTGAAAGAGTTTTGGTCTATACAAGTTTGGGGATTAGGGTTTAGGGGTTAGGGTGGTTTAGACGTCCGAAATGTTGAAGGGCATGTTGATAAGAGTTCGTAGACATGTAGTACACTAAATTTTCACATCGTATGGAAGAGTTTTGGTCTATAGAAGTTTGGGGATTAGGGTTTAGGGGTTGGGGTGGTTTAGACATCCGAAATGTTAAAGGGCACGTCTATACGAGTTCGTAGACATGCGGCACGCTTTATTTCGAGTTCATATGAGAGAGTTATGTTTGTTGTTGTTTAGGGTTTAGGGGGTTAGGGTTGTACAAGACCTCCGGATTATGGAAGGGCACGTCGATACGAGTTTGTAGACATGCGGCAGGCTTTATTCT
>BDJD01009171.1:976-56123 GCA_002564525.1 Rosa multiflora
TTTTTTTTTTGTAAAGATAACGGAAAATTTAACGGCGTACACCAAAATGAAAGATTGGAGCAAACTTGATACACCATTCTGATAGTTTTGAAAGTTGGTACACCAAAATGTAGAATGGCCTAAAGTTCATACACCATTTGTGAAGATATCCCATTTATAAATGTAGCACGTCTTTTGGTGTTGTGAGGAAAACAATGTTAGAGATCCCGATGCATGAACTATGAAAAAAAAAACAACAACTCTACCAACCATGCCAAAAATTAAACAACACTATTATTGACTGTCTGCCTTATAATGTTGCATTAGAAAATTAGCAAATAGCGTGTACTATACTATAGTACTATACTACACTGCACTACTATACTAGGGTGGTTGTCAATTAGTGATTTTGGTACCATAGCAAAGATATCGAAAGCTTTTAATTTCTTCTCATAGATTTAATCTTAATTATTGCAATTGAAATGCTTCACACACCATGGGTAAGGAAACATGAGTCCAAACTCCATGTGTATAAAGTCTGGTCAATCCTGAGGGGCTGCAAATAGTTTAATATCACACTAGCTATAGTAGTGTTGTATAAACAAGAAAACAAATGAAACTTAGATGTGAACTACTTGAAATATATAAAATTCAAGTGAGGATCGACTATAATGAGGGAACACCAATTGGGAATTCAACTCCATGAAAAACAAGTAGAGGAATATATCAACCACATACGTGCATACTTGGTTTGAGTCAAAATTGTCATTCTGACTTGTTTAGTCGTATAATGAGTGGGAGACCTAGTGTGTCTGGCATGGTTGGCTGTGACGTAAATATCTATGCAAGAGTAGCAAGAAATGTACATAATTAATGTTTAGATCATTTGTCAAAGCTTTGGTTATCTCATGGCCAACGAGAAGCATTACCCTAGTTTTGAACAAGGCTGACTGTAAGATGTTGAGATGAACCAGAAAAATAGAGTAATCAACTGTCTAGTTTGTATATGTGCACGTACCATACTATCATTGATATGCAAAAAACAGTAGATTTTAGTTATTAATGACCCAAATTATTTCCTCATGAGTCTTCAAAATCATTGTGAAAAGATAATTTAAAAGTCATGAGGACAATATTCATTTCGAAATATCTGGTTTTAGAATTACTATAGTTAAATAAATGTGATAAAAGTCGATGTATATACACCCGTTGCACCTAAAAATATCTTTCTTGAACCAAAACCAACAGAATCTACAATTACGTGTGTGCTATGTGCTCACATAGGTGATATGATTACAAACATATTTAAACTCTCATGATCGACGAGTAGTGTATATTTTGGAAGTGACGAGTAGTGTATATTTTGGAAGTGATGGTGATGTCGCTTCATTAAGAATTGATTTGGGTAGTTAAGGATCGATTTGTTTTTCAGTTTTCAAACCAAGAGGATCGCCTGCAGACGGTCGAGGGAGGGCAGTGGTTTTTTGGTAAGTGGGCGCTGGCTATGGCTGAGTTCGATGACTTGAAAGATCCGGCACAAGTGCCGCTCTCTTCTTTTCCAGTATGGGTGGAGATTATGGGTCTACCACCGGCCCTAGTTACTGAGGGCGCTGTGGCGCTTATTGGAGCTATCTTAGGAGAGATCGTGCATCTGGATAAGGCTGGCATGCGGAAGGGCACAGCGGCAAGGGTTCGTATCTGTCACCCTCTGTCGTCTCCGGTGAAGTCTTCCCTCCATCCACCTTTGATTTCACCTCTGGGGCATCTGCGACGGTCAGGTTTAGGTATGAGAGACTCGTCGGATTCTGTCGGGTCTGTGGTATGATGGAACACCAGCGGTCGGGTTGTGCTGGTCCCCCAGAAGCGTTGCAGGTCTCTGTCGGCGCCAACCCTAACCCTAGCTTGGGTGGGTCTGCTGCTCCGAGTCTTGCAGAGGTTTTGGCTCAGTCCACAGCACCAAAACTCTTTCCTTCCATGGCTAGATTGTCCTCAGTGCAGGTTTTCTTGGCGTCGGCCATAAAGGCCCAACTGGCCAAAATTCCGTCTCTGATTCTGGGGGTTAGTGTGCCCATTAGAGGTGGCAAACGGGCCACTAAGCAGGAGCGCGGCACGGGCCTGGCACGCTTAAAAGCGGCCCGGCACTGCCCAAGCCCGTTAGTGGCCCGGCACGACCCGAGCACGTTAGAATAACGGGTAGGGCTGGGCCTAAGAATATTGGCCCATTGGCCCGGCCCGGCCCGAGCATGACATATTGTGGCCCCGCCAGTTACAAACACTTTAAAAATATTAAAAAACTACAATGATGAGATTTGAATATGAGACATTTTTATTTAAAATCTCATGACAATTCCACCAATGCTTTCTTTTATATTGTCAAAATAATGAAACAAGACATTATATCCTTGTTTTGACATAAGTATTTTTTCTAAATATTAAATATATGTTTATTAATAAAAACTAATCTCATAATAATACAACTATAGAATGAAGGAAAGAATAATAGATACTAAATCTTCATTATATTAATAAAGATTAATCTCACAATAATATACTAAAAACAATATATGTTGAGTTTTTTTTTCTTTCTTTCTTATAGTGGCATATAAAAAATTATTAGAAATCTAATCTTAAAAAGCTAAGATTAAGAAAAACGTTGTAGAACTTAATTTATTTTAATTTTCTTAATAGTTAAATAAAATTAATTTTTATTTGTTCAAATTAAGATTTTAAAATCGTGCTTTATAGTGGGTAGGCACGAGCACGGCCCGACACAATATGAGCTCGGGTCGGGCTTAATGTTTAAGTAAATGGGTCGGCACGAGCCCAGCACGATAATAAATGAGCCGGCCCAAGCACTGTACGAAACACGATTAGGCCTGCTTAAAATGGGTCGGACCGGCCCGTTTGCCACCTCTAGCTCCCATGCAACCAACTGAAGTTGTTCCATCTCTCAGTGGGAAGAAGCGGCCGGCTCCTGCGGCCATCATGCACTATACTAAACGTAAGAAGACAGGTGCGAAGGTACCTCAGGTGGAGGCTGTAAATCTGGGGTTTGAACCTGAATTGGCACTTAAGAGCAAGAATGGAGTTATCTTAGTTTCCCCGGCTAAGAAAGTTAAGTTGGGACGTCCTCCTGGGCGCAAGAATAATCCAAAATCCGTGGGTTTGAAACCTAAGAAACTGATTTCTGAGGATCCAAAACCTCGAAGGAGGAAGAGTTTTAAGGCGGTGGAGAATTCTTCCGCTGGTGAAGGCAGCTCAAGTCTGACTGCAGTAACATCACCCCTAACTGGTGGGGTGGTTCACATGTCTTCTGGCAAAGGTTTTGAGTTTGCGGTATGCACTCTCGTGGGTGCCCTCGAGTAGGGGTCATAGATAGGAACATGAATAAATTGGGATGATCTTTTGTCTTTGGTCGGGGACCATCCTAGTAGTGTCGAATTTTGTTTCTACAGCACTTGAGCTTCATCTCATGGATTCATTATGTTTGATTAGTCTAGGTTTGTCTTAGATTTTTCATTCACGACTCTTTCTGTCGTTGTCCGGAGTCCGGGCGAATCATCTCTTATAATGTTTCCTACTTTACTTCAATGAACTGACACCCCCCGCGTTAAAAAAAAAAAAAATTGATTTGGGGTGCGTTTTTAAGCTTCGATATAAAATACAAAGTGGGAGGGAGATATAATGCTTATAAGGATATTACGAAGATACCCTTCATTTGAAATAAAATAACCAAAATGATCCTTCATAAGACCATTATGATTTTTCAGGTGGGTAATTAATGGATTGTGAATTACAATTTACATGCGAGAACGGACCATGTCATTGTCTTGTGTGTTATTTTTTAAAGTTTTTGATAGAATTTGTCATTTTCTAAGCTCTTTCAAAATTCAAACCATACTGCATTATTACTTTAGAAATGCTTCTTGTCACAATCATAATTTTCTTTATGAATACATAATTATTAGTTCAGTCGAATTCAAAATTTCTCACTTACAATTTTTTTTTTATCTTTTATGATTGAGTGTTGTTGTTGTATGATCGAGTGTTGTTGTTGTTTTTTTTTTTTTTTGAATGAAGTCATAGACATCTCATTAATCTCAAGCCAGAATGCACCATCACATACCCTCCCACTGTCATTTATGAACAGATAAGAAGTTTGTGGTGGTACCACAGTGATACATAGATTTTTTTTGAAATGTGAGCCTATAAACTATGTTAACACAGGTGGTCGAGTTGGTAAGAGCCTCCAGATGTGGAACCCATACATACACCTGGGTTAGAATCGCGCCGACGCTTATTGGAGTTAAATCCCAATATATTCTTGGTGGCCAGGGGGAGGAAGCGTTCTGACAATATCCCTCGAGCACGGATTAGTCTCTGAGCCTAGGAAGTTTTTGAGGACACCGTGTGATTAACAAATAAAAAAATAAAAAATGTTAACACAACAACATAGTAAATAGGCACACCAAAACACAAAAGTGCGTAGCTCTCTAAAAACAATAGGAAATTATTAGAAAGTAAAAACAACTAACCAAATAGCGGCCCCAAGGTTCAAAGGAAAGTTAGCCCTAGGCCCAACCCACTTTACCTCTATGCAGATCCGTCAAGAGTACCCTCGAACTGCCGCCGCCATTGCCATAGAAGAGAGAAACTCCATTCCCCCATCTTGGCGACACCACCAAAGCCGTACGCCGTTACCCAACGTCGAAACAAGAAACATGGAGCATCCCCTCCTATGCCACTCAATGCTGAAGATAAATTCTTACGTAGGGGCTGCCGCACCACTTGGCGGTGCGGCCCTCCAATCAGAATAATTTTTTCCCCTCTTTCCCGAAAATGCCCCTGATTTTTAATGTAAAATACCCTCATGCTTGAGTACTGATTGGGCCACCGCACTGCCAAGTGGTGCGAGTGCCGTACGAAAATCTCTCTCAATGCTAAAATAATGATTAGAAATTTAGACACACGTAACTTCCTCGCCGTAGAAGCATCCAACAAGAGAACCAATGACCCCGTGAAAACCATGAAACCAAGCTATCCTAAGAACCATGCAATAGGAAACCACCCGTCCAGTGACAGCAGTGCGACCAAGGTTGGCACTGATGCCGGCCACCACCGAAAGAGCAAAGATTAATAAACCGGAAGCTGGTTAGAGTTTAACGAGAAGAGAGAGGTGGCTAGAGAGAAGCGGCGTTAGAAAGTGTCCTCTTATGGTTGAGTGTTAAAGTTAAGTAGAGCTAATTTAATCCAGTGTTAAAGGTCAAACGAATAGACATCACGGCGGCCACCAACATATTGATGGCTTGATTTCTTCAATTACAGGAAGGATACATGCATGATTGGCAGTTGTGTGAAATCTCATAATATCATGCATACGGTTGAGCGGGTTGACATAGCCGAAATATTGTAGGAGCTGAAATTTGACTAAGTTTCAGGACCCAAAAACAAAGATTATGTTGCATCTACTGTGTCCAAATATTAGAATAAAATGAAAAAAAAAAGAAGTAAAAATATAAATATGATACAAACCAACGTGTGTTAAGTGTAAGCTTGGAGATGTAGTTTTTCTCTATAGTTATTTCCATTAAGGACCAATTGTATTTTATAGGCCACCCCTCTTTGAATATGATATAAATAAACTAAATTGTTTTATTTAACTTCATTCTCATGTTATTATTAAAAGAATGACAATATAACATTATAACATGTCAATATAGTGGCGGTATATTACAAAAAAGTTTTGTCGGATACAATTTATGAGCCAAATAATAGACAACATGGAGTGTATCAACATTGCAGAAAAATTTTGGCAGATACAATTCCCAAGCCAAATAGACCCATCCATATTCTTCATTTGAAGGAGCATCTAAATGCAAGGAAAAAGAAAAAGAAAAAGGGATCTTAAATTCAACTTAATGTGGAGAACTAGGCTCCAAAATTCTCCCTGAGCTTCCCTTTCTACCCCTACTGAATGCCAGTGCCACAGTTGGCTGAAGAGACCAATTTTAAGGCACTTGGATAAAAAACTGAAGTGTTTAAACTATAGTTACTATATAATATTTGAAGTCACATAAAAAAGCAGGGAGCAAGTCTCGATCAAGAAAAACGAAATAAACACACGTGGTGTTTCTTATTCTTAACCAAGAGGAGAAATGACAACATGGGCAACACTTTCTCACTCAATCGTCCATGTTTACTTTGAGCAATTGGAAATAGTGATCCGCAACTGTATTTTTCAAGAATGGTAATATGTAAAATAGTTCATCCCACGGATGATATCAAAATCTTTACTAATATAAGTAGTTGAGTTATATTGAATATAATATCCACATATTTCGTCAACAAATTATCACGCACGATCTATTAATCAACTAACTTGATCATCGGAGAATCTTAAATCAGTACACACCGACCCTTTTAATCGTGCATTTCATTCATTTTCCAAGCACACAAATTACAATTTCTTAAAAAAAAACCACTCTCTCTCCCTCACAATCATGCAGCACACCAGTAAATGTTGTACAGCGCCATCAAAAACAATAAACAAAAACCAGTCACTCTCACTGAGCTAACTACCTTCCGCCACGTGACCAGCTCACCTCCCTCCCTCCCTCTCTCTCTCTTTCCTCTCCTCTCTACCTTCCCCCCCTCGTCACTCTCCCTATTTAAACCCTCCCATTACCAAATCCATATTCCTAAATCCCAGCACTCACATTTTTACCCCCAAATCTCACCTCCCCTTCCGTTTTCCCCACTCTCAGGTAAACTCCAATTCCTCTCATCTCATTGCGATCCCGCTATTTGTCTCTAGTTAAATCCCGGAATTTTGATATCCCCGAGGCCGGACCTTGATCCTCAATTTTGTTTGGTTTCCTCTACGGGTTTGCGCTTGTGTGTGTGTATATATATTTAGGCATTAGAGAGATTGAAACTTGAGTAGTAGTAGTTGGTACCAGACTCGTTTCGGTTAGGTGCATTTTGCGTAGAGATCTGTTAGGTAACTATAATTTAGGATGTGGTTGGCATTAGGTGGATGTGCTTTAGCTACCGTGAATTTGACACTGGATCTACCTCATTCTAAATCGTGATTCTTTTTGATCTCTTGGCCTGTGTGTGATTTTTTGTAGTTTGATCTTTTGGTTTGTGGTGTTGTTTGTGTGATCAGAAATCGGAGGTTATCTTGAGTCGGAAAACCATGTCCACTGGATCTACCTCATTCTAAATCGTGATTCTTTTTGATCTCTTGGCCTGTGTGTGATTTTTGTAGTTTGATCTTTTGGTTTGTGGTGTTGTTTGTGTGATCAGAAATCGGAGGTTATCTTGAGTCGGAAAACCATGTCCACCGGTCAACTGTTTTCCCGGACCACTCAAGCCTTGTTCTACAACTACAAGCAGCTCCCTATCCAGCGCATGCTTGATTTTGACTTCCTTTGTGGTGTGTATCGGTTTCGGAATTTTTTTTTTCTTTCGGTTTTAAAGCTTGATCTTGATTCCATGCGGTTAGAAATGTAGTGACTGAGTTTTGTTATAGGCAGGGAAACACCGTCTTATTTTTTTTTTCGGTTTTAAAGCTTGATCTTGATTCCATGCGGTTAGAAATGTAGTGACTGAGTTTTGTTATAGGCAGGGAAACACCGTCTGTTGCCGGAATCATTAATCCCGGTGCTGAGGGATTTCAGAAGCTCTTTTTCGGTCAGGAGGAAATCGCCATACCAGTGCACTCAAGGTATTCAATTCTTCCTATGTTTCGTTTCTATGAATGTATGGTCCACGGTCGATCTGTGGTTATGTTGATCGGATGGTGTTTTGAGATTGTCTAACCTTAACAATGATAATTGTTGCAGCATTGAGGCATCATGTGCCGCACATCCCACGGCCGATGTATTTATCAACTTTGCTTCCTACAGAAGGTCAGCGCTTGTTTTGTTTGTGTTATTTTCGAGGGTAGCACTGCTATTGCGGTACTTGATGATGAATATATGTTGATATATCTGCAGTGCTGCTGCTTCTTCCATGACTGCTCTCAAGCAGCCAACCATCAGAGTTGTGGCAATTATTGCTGAGGGTGTGCCTGAGTCAGACGCTAAGCAATTGATTGCATATGCAAGGGCAAACAACAAGGTTAGACAATTGTTACAAAGTCATACTGATTGCACTAATTGGGCGATTTTCCAAGAAGTACAAAGTTTAATGGTGGTATTGTGATGCAGGTTGTCATTGGCCCAGCTACTGTTGGAGGAATCCAAGCTGGAGCTTTTAAGATTGGTGACACTGCTGGAACAATTGATAACATTATTCATTGCAAGCTGTACAGGCCTGGATCTGTTGGTTTTGTCTCCAAATCTGTAAGTAGCTATCCCAGTGCATGCACTTTTGTTCCAATTCTTAACCATTCTTAATGGTACTCTTAAGTCAAATCTTGAACCTTTACCTAAAATCTACGATAATGTATGTTGAGTTTTGTCATCAAACAGGATGTATCTAGTTAGAAAGTATTATGTATTTACTGTGGGATTGAGTTCATTGATATCTGTCTTATGCCTTGAGGCTTAAGAGCCACTACTGAGAGTAGATATGGGTATGCAAATTGCCATTAGTTTTCCACACATGATAGATTCATTTCCACAGATTTATTCAAAATGCGATGTAGATGTGTTTGTGAAGAAAGTCATATGCCTGTTTAAAATTCTTAGAAATAATAGTTTGTTGTAATTTCAGGGTGGGATGTCCAATGAAATGTACAATACTGTAGCCCGTGTAACAGACGGACTTTATGAAGGTAGCCACATTCTTGCTGCTCTGTTTAATTTAATTTTTCTAGCTGCTGTAATGTGTGGACTCAAATATTGTTCAGAAATTGTAATACAATTTGGGTATGGTATTGGAACTCTTCAGGTATTGCTATTGGAGGTGATGTGTTCCCAGGTTCTACTCTCTCGGACCATGTTCTGCGATTTAACAATATCCCTCAGGTAAGCATGTGGGAAAAACCAAGCGTCTAATCAGATCAGATTATTTTATTTCCTTTACTTCTCTTGAGAGCCCGTCCTTGATTAGCATATGTTGTGAGGCTGTCATTTATTTCTATCAAGTATCAGTTTTGTTATGCAATCCACAAGATGCATGGTCTAGTTAGTGCCCTCTAAGTCCCAGAACTATGCTTCTCAGAACATGCAAGTTTTTGTGGTCAACCTAGGAGGATTATTGCATCTTTATGGATGCGGATTACGATACTGCCATTGTGTTGCATTTCTTGTCATTGCCCTTTCTGCAATCTGATTTTGTGATCCAACGCAGGTTAAAATTATTGTTGTACTTGGGGAACTTGGTGGGAGAGATGAGTATTCTCTAGTTGAAGCTTTAAAACAGGGAAAAGTTAACAAACCAGTGGTTGCTTGGGTTAGTGGAACTTGTGCAACGCTTTTCAAATCCGAAGTACAATTTGGACATGCTGTAAGTCATCATCTCTGTTTTCTCAATCGGTCTCTTCCCAAGACAGTGGAGGGTTATATTCTGAATCTTTCTTGACTTTTTCTGATCAGGGCGCTAAAAGTGGTGGTGAGATGGAGTCTGCACAAGCAAAGAACCAAGCCCTGAGGGACGCTGGAGCTGTTGTTCCCACTTCATATGAAGCTCTAGAAACTGCCATCAAGGAAACCTTTGAGAAATTGGTAATTTACAGCAATCCTTGACTCTATCCTAAACCAACATTCTCTTCAAGATAAACACCGCAAAAATTTTCTTGACAAAGTCTGTAATTCAGTTGTATGCATGGCTGTCTAAAATTAAGTAATTTTGTTGATTTCCACAGGTTGAAGAGGGGAAAATTGCACCAGTGAAGGAATTTAAGCCTCCACAGATACCTGAAGATCTTAACATCGCAATTAAGAGCGGAAAAGTTAGGGCTCCGACTCATATTATATCCACAATCTCTGATGATAGAGGTATGTACTCAATTGGATGATGTTCCGCCATATAATTAATTTGCTAGATCAGTTTCACTGACTTCTCCTTTTGATGTACTTTGCAGGTGAGGAACCATGCTATGCTGGTGTGCCCATGTCTTCCATTGTTGAGCAGGGTTATGGTGTAGGTGATGTTATCTCTCTTTTGTGGTTCAAACGCAGCCTTCCCAGTTACTGTACCAAATTTATTGAGGTAGGTCGCTGGTTACTTTAGAGCTGCTACTTTTTATCCTCCCTTCTAATTTTTGTTTATTTAAACTCTAGCTCTTTCACTAAAACATGTGACGTTGATATCAGATATGCGTCATGTTGTGTGCTGACCATGGTCCTTGCGTCTCTGGTGCTCACAACACAATCGTAACCGCTAGGGCTGGCAAGGACCTTGTTTCCAGCCTTGTCTCAGGTACTTATATTGCCACCAAAAGCTTTTATATTTAGTCATTAAACCTTCTGCCTTCTGCTCCATGACTGGGGTTACCAGAGATTGTTTTGTCATAGAATAATCAAAGATGAGTTTCTGAAACAGGTTTGCTCACAATTGGTCCACGATTTGGTGGTGCCGTTGATGATGCTGCTCGATACTTCAAGGATGCATATGACAAGGTAAGCTTCATTGGACATTATGTGTGGAATCACTGAACACTGATTAAAAGTTCTATTTCAACTCTAACAAGCTATCCTTCTTCTTTGTTTCATCAGAATCTTACACCATATGAGTTTGTCGAAAGCATGAAAAAGAAGGGCATTCGTGTGCCAGGGATTGGTCACAGGTATTGATTTTTTTTTTTAAATCATACAACTAGGACTTTCAATTTTAAGGCTTTTTAATAGCAGCATATCTTATTGTTTGTTTACTTTCCTTGCTGTGAAAAAGGATTAAGAGAGGAGACAACCGAGATAAGAGAGTAGAGCTCCTACAACTGTTCGCACGCACACATTTCCCTTCTGTCAAGTACATGGAATACGCCGTACAAGTTGAGACCTACACGCTCTCAAAGGCAAACAACCTGGTCCTGAATGTGGATGGTGCTATTGGAACCTTGTTCTTGGATCTCCTTGCGGGCAGTGGAATGTTCAACAAGCCAGAGATTGATGAAATTGTGGAGATTGGCTATCTGAATGGGCTATTTGTGTTGGCACGTTCCATTGGTTTGATTGGGTAAAGTTCTTTTCCTTCTCGCTAAGTTAGTACTATATTGTCTATTTAAGGTAGAATTAATTTCTTGATGTGGACACATGAACAATCAGAATACCGACTCTACATAACCTCGTCATCCATACTGCCAATGCATTTGGACTTAATGGGTCTCTAAACAGATTAGGTGGTCCCATGTTCCTAGAGTGATTGATAACTTAGGTAGTCAATTTCCTATTTGTTGGGCATAATTTAGGTTTAGACACTTGAATTTGGCATTGTGGCGAGTACAAGAAAAAAAGGTTCTCCTAGATAAGCTGGTGGGTCAGATAAACTAGGGAGAAAGGGCATCACTTTCTGCTTTTCTATATCATATTCCTTAAGCTTTTCTGTAGAATACTTTCAAATGACTGATTGCTCCCTTCCCTTAAATCTCAGGCACACATTTGACCAGAAGAGGTTGAAGCAGCCCCTATACCGCCACCCATGGGAGGATGTTCTTTACACCAAGTGAAAAGACGTCTTATAGCTAGTGCAAAGCTGGACCTGCTCTCTACGAGCATTGGTGTCTTCTCCGAGTTTCTTGAGTCTGCAATTTGCTGGAATATGATTGCTCTTCTTCACTTGTTAGTATAGTGTTTGTACTGCTAATGCCCGAGTACGTTCATTTGTAAGCTGTGTATCGAAAAGTTCATAAAACAGAGAACCCACGATCATTTTACTAAACAAAGTTTATGATTTCTGTCAAATTCTTCTTGGTTTCACTTTCTGCCTGTTAATGTATCATGTGTTCTCCAAAAAAAGGTGGTCAATGAATAAATAGAAAGTCGTCAAAAGTTCTGATACAATTACTTTGTATTTCCTCTTTCTATTCCGTGTAAGTGCTCAATCTCAGGCTTGCCATTTGAGCTAAACGTCACTTGAGCCGTCAAGTAATTTTGCGGGATATTCTATTTTCCTTTAGAGTATTGGAAATTACCTTATTGTCTTATTGTGTGAGGTACTCCAAACATAAAAGCTAATCTAACGATTTCTGATTCTAGTGTTTCAACATCACAGAATACTACAAGACAACAGAAAATCAGCCAATAGCTCTTGAAGTCTTGATTTCAGAATATCAATACACTATAGAATTTTCGTCTTCAATTAGTGCAAAAGAGTTCCATTATTAAGTTGGGGATGGGGTCGAAATTTTCACGTGGGACGCAGGTGGGAATGAAGCCATGTGTTGGGAATAGTACAAACCTTTTTCTTCCAATCACATAATTTTCTCACAATTTGACGTGACCAGACAATAATTGATGGCACTCAAGGCTATCCTCCGATTAGCAGCATCAATGTGTGTGCCTCTTTTCACTCTCTCGTTGGTAACTTGGTATACGAGATCGAGTCTATCATATAGGGCTGGAAATAATGTATGGCTTCAAGTAGGGCTCGCCAACATGACTCGAAACCCGCACAAAATAAAGCGGGTTAAATATGTACGATTAAAAAGCGGGTCAGTCGCGGGTCAACCGCGGGTCAACCCGTCATGACCAATTTAATAAACGGGTCAGTCACGGGTCAACCCGCCAACACGAAATGAACCTATATATATCGATTTTATTGTTTCTTCTTATAATTTGTATTAGTTGATGTTCATACTTTGCCACCTAAATTGGACGACTTGACTGGAGATATTACCAAATTACGCATTAGCAATGGTGATAATGAGTCTGTTGATTGTTCCATTACTGCTGCTCATCCAAGCTAAGAGAAATAATGCCAAACTCATTAGCATGTGACCATTTTTTCTTGGTAAGTGACGTTAATTACTTGTGCAGCGTTTCTTTACTCTTTTACTGTGAGGAAGTAGATCTTCCTTTTAGTGTCCTAATTACGTTTTGTACGAGTTTGATGCTAGTTTAATCTACTGATTTTGATTTGCTTCCAATTGTAGGTGGTGATCACTAGCATTTCTTTTTGAATAAAGTGAAGAAGACTTTGGAAGTTAGGATTTGATCGATGCTCTACATTCAATTTTAAACTTCAAATTTAATTATGGATTATGCTCTATTTTTTTCTTGTAATATTAGAAGCTCAGAGTATTTGATTCTAGGATTGGACAACTTGGATTTGATTATTCATGACTTATATATAATTATTTATATTCTTTGTCTTGTGGAGTTTGTAGTGAATTTAATTAAATCATGCATTTTTTTAGTTAAATGGGTCACAATGTTAATGGATCATTTTATCTAACACAATATGACATATTTATTAAATGGGTAAACAGGTTGGGTTTGAGTTTAAATTTTTGACACGATTATTAAATGGGTCGGGTTTGGGTTTGTCTCTCATAACACGACAAATACCTTGACCCGACACGACCCATTGACAGCCCTAGCTTCAAGAGATATTGTTTCCTTTTTCCTCCAAGGTCATAATCTTTGGATTAGGTGTCAATTTGCCCAATCAAATCAAATTTGCTCACCAAATATGGTGATCATATAAACTCTTGGAGTTAGCCAAACATAGTTTTTTTTATTTTTCTGCCTCATCTTCATCGTCTCATACTACAATCTCGACAACTAATTTTTCATCAACATAAATAGTCCAAATCTGATACGATTTTGATAAAAGGCTAGACCGACTATTGATCTGGTAGACAGTTTCGATCAAATCCAACCCGATCAAACTCGTATCCAAATCTATTAAAACATTTCCTTTTTTAATCCGATCTTCAAGTTTTGTTTTTCTTGGTCTGTCGATCCTCAAGTTAAAAAAAAAAAAAACGATTGAAAATACAAGAATATTATATTCAAGAAGAAACTAATAACCAAGGTTCTAAAAAAGGGTCGCCCAAGCCACCTAGGCGTTAGGCGGCAGCTGGCCGACTCGAGTAATGGGTAATCGGAGGCATTCAGCGGTTAGGATTTAGGTGGCCGCCTGGGCGGGTTGGGCGGCCGAGGCAACTAGGCACTTGGCGGGTTGGGCAGGCGGCCGAGGCGACTAGGCCGTTTTAGTCGTTGAAATTTATCAGATGATTTAGATCTGAGATCTCAATGATTTTCGAAGCAAATGAAATTCATCTTTACATCTACATTTGAGATCTCATTGAAACTCTGACTTCTGAAACACTTACTGACCTCATGTTTTAATTGATCAAAAGATCTCAATGATCAATGCTTAGAATGATGATGAGGAGGAGTTATCGATCTGGGATTCTAAGAAGATAGATAGAATGAAAGAGAAGATAGATCAATTGAACTTTGTCTTTTAAAAAAAGAAAAAGAAAGATGGTTATGGATTTTTTAGTCTTCTCAACCCACTGTTTTTTTTATTTTTATTTTTTATGACAATATTCTTAACTCACTGTTCTGCTAAGGTGACTTAGCAAATTGACCCACGAATTAACAATATATGATTAAATGAAATAGAAATTCTAGTAAATATAAACTCTTCTAAGTAGTTTTTTAAACTCTTTTTAAGTTTATATATATATATACTAGTCTTGCCCACATATGCTATGCATATGTAAAACAAATTTTTTTTTAATTTTCTTTTTGTAATATTAATGATTGAAGTTAGAGAAATATGGGGAGTTATCTGTAGATGAGGGCAATGAGAAGTTATCTACATAATAGGGTAGTGGGAAGTTATCCAAGTACAAAATGGGTTAGTGGGAACATTTTTTTTTTTCTTTTAACTGTTTATCAGTATTTTGTTATTTACTATAATACCCTTGAAATATTAGAAATTAATTAAAAATAATATATGATATGGGGGTCTTCGTGTCTTTTCACGTCTACTTTGGCTAACAAAGTGGGTTCTCTTAATAATAGTATATATATATATATATATATATATATATATATATTATAATTATATGACATAAATATAAAAATAAAAATTAAGAAAATCAAAACCGCCTAGGCATCTGCCATTTGCCTAAGCATCTGGGCGCTAGTCCCTTAACCACCGCTCGACTAGCGCCTAACCATTTTTCGAACCTTGCTAATAACAAAGAAAAAAGGTAACAGCCCAAATTAACATATACTAATTGGAAAAACTATGTGTTCTCTCTCGAGCTCTCTCCTAGGGTTTCTTTGTAGTGGCGCAGGCTTTCTTCTCCGAGATGGAGGCTTGGGCTCCTTTTTGGATTTTCATAGGGGTGTGGGTTACGGTCTTGTGTGGTGGCTCCTCTTCGCACTGGGTGGTTTCTGCTTCCCTCCCCTCGTCAGCGTTGCTGATGCTTATGGTGGCGCAATCAACAAGCTCCTGGGCAACGGTGCTCTTCCTTTTGCTAGAAGTGTAAGGTGGCCAGTCTCGATGGGTTTGATCTGTGGTCAGCTCCATTTGATGATGTAGATGGTGGTAAGGTGGTGATGCCTTGGATTTTTGGCAATGAGAATTTCAAGGGGTTGTCGTCAGATTTTGATGTCTACTGCTCTCATGGCGGGTTGCAAATTCGCGGTTGCATGCATGGTGGTCCAGGTCATTGGAAGTGGCGTGTTTGCTCTCAGGGACGACGGTATTCTTCTGAGTGATGGTAACCACGACGGTGGTAGGCACGACGGAAGCGTTTTCCATGGGGACGGAGAGTCTGTAGCTAGGGTTTGTTTGGACTCCTTGCATCTATTAGGCCTAAGGCTCTGTCTGCGGGTTCGTAGATTAGTTCAGTATTGGTTTCTTGGACCTCAATTTTTTTTTTTTTACCGGTTCATTAAGCTGGGGAATCCCCCTCTATATAGGGTCTCTTTGAGAACATGAATAATATTAGGAAAGGATCTTGGCGGCGTTCGGAGTCTTCCCTAGTAGTGTCAAGGTTACTTGAATCAATCATTGGAGCTTAATCCTATGGTTACATTATGTTTGAGTAGTCTAGAGCTTGCTTTAGATTATTCATTCATGGCTCTCTTCTGTCCTTGTCCGGAGTCCGAGTGAGTCATATCTCTTAGGTCTCGTTTGGTTTGGGGAAAGGAAATCAGATGGAAAAGGAAAACGAACTTCCCACTAACTTTCCTTTCCATTGTTTGGAAACGTTGGGAAAGTAAGGAGAAAATGCATGTTTGTTTTCATTCTAGAGTTTGGTTTATGTAAAGAAAGGAAACAAAATCATATTAATATTCCATTTTTATCCTCATATATAATTACAAAATCTCATAAACTTTTTAAATAAAATTGTCAACAATAATTTTCAACAAGGATATAAATGTACTTATACTATGTAAGTAATGCAGGGAAAGTGGAAGGGAAAATGAATTATTTGGAGAATGAGAGGATTCACTTTCCCCCATATTTTATCTTTTTAGAGGAAAGTTGTTCATTTCCTTGTGCACACCAAACATAGGAAATGAATAACTTTCCTTTCCCAAGCCCTCAATTCCGTGAACCAAACGAGGCATTACTTTAATGGACTGACACCCCTTGCATTGAAAAAAATGAAAAAAATGTAACAGAAAACTGCCAATCACACGCGTGCACCAATCGCATTGCCTCCTCTATATTCCCTCCCTCCCTCGGCCTTGTCAATGTCCACAGCCACAAGTAGAAGAAAAATGAGAGAGACTTAGGTACAAGACCCGCACCACGTGGTAAGTGGGGCTGCTCAATCAGTGCTCAAGTAGGGGGGTATCTTGGGTATTTCACATTAAAAATCAGAGGCGATTTCGAGAGAGAGAAAAAAATTTCTTTTTTCTGATTAGAGGACCGCACCGCCACGTGATGTGGCAGCCTCTATGCAAGAATATCTCAAGCCTGCAAAGAAAAACGCATGTAATAAATCAGCTAGAACAAAGAAGGAAAAAAAAAATGAAAAAGAAAACATTCTCCTTTGGGAGTACTGCCACTACCACTGCTAGCTCCTCTTCCACTGAATCCAACCAAAACAAAAAAACGAATTTAAGATCACCGCCAAGGCCAAAACTTTAGCTTTTGCCTTCATTGGCCCAATGGCCCCTCCCCCCCATCCCCTCAATTAAATCCAAAGGCAGTCACACTCACCGCATCCCACAAGCTCTTCCTCTTCTCCTTTTTCTTTTTCTGCTCTTCATTGTGACCTCTCTTTCTGATCAGACCTATTTTTGGGTTTCTTCATGCCACAATTCTACTGAGGATTGCGTCGTGCGGGACCCACTAATAGCCGATAATGGCTTCAGCAGGCGGAGGCTCCGGCGGCGGCGGCTGGGGGAAGGCTCAGTCGTCGTCGGGCACCAGCAATTTCAAGCAGCACAACAGCAGCACTCCGGCGGAGTCGGTGAGCAAAGTGGTGGCGCAGTACACGGTCGACGCTCGGCTGCACGCGGTGTTCGAGCAGTCCGAGTCCGGTAAGTCTTTCGACTACTCGCAGAGCATGAGAAGCACGAAAGAATCCGTGCCGGAGCAGCAAATCACGGCGTACCTGTCCAAAATACAGAGGGGCGGCCACATCCAGCCCTTCGGGTGCACGATTGCCGTGGAGGAGTCCACCTTCGGGGTCATTGCCTACAGCGAGAACGCGCGCGACCTGCTCGACCTAATGCCCCAGTCGGTTCCGGTGCTCGAGAGGCGGGAGATCCTCACAATCGGGACCGACCTCAGGACGCTCTTCACGCCTTCCAGCTCGACGTTGCTGGAGAAGGCGTTCGGCGCTCGGGAGATTACTCTTCTCAACCCAATTTGGATACATTCGAGGGTTTCCGGCAAGCCGTTTTACGCAATTTTGCATAGGATTGATGTTGGGGTTGTGATTGATTTGGAGCCTGCTAGAACAGAGGACCCGGCTCTGTCTATAGCCGGGGCCGTGCAGTCTCAGAAGCTGGCCGTGAGGGCGATTTCGCAGCTGCAGTCACTGCCCGGTGGGGATATTAAGCTTTTGTGTGACACGGTGGTGGAGAGTGTGAGGGAGCTGACTGGGTATGATAGAGTTATGGTGTACAAGTTTCATGAGGATGAGCACGGGGAGGTTTTGGCGGAGAGTAAGAGGCCGGATTTGGAGCCTTATCTTGGCCTGCATTATCCGGCCACGGATATACCTCAGGCGTCGAGGTTCTTGTTCAAGCAAAATAGGGTGAGAATGATTGTGGATTGTCATGCCACGCCGGTTCATGTGATCCAGGATGAAGGGCTTATGCAGCCTTTGTGCTTGGTTGGATCAACGCTGCGTGCGCCCCATGGTTGTCATTCGCAGTATATGGCTAATATGGGCTCCATTGCGTCGTTGGCTTTGGCGGTTATCATTAATGGAAATGATGATGAGGCTATTGGGGGACGGAGCTTGATGAGGCTGTGGGGCTTGGTTGTTTGCCATCACACTTCTGCGAGGTGCATTCCGTTTCCTCTTAGGTATGCTTGTGAGTTTCTAATGCAGGCCTTTGGACTACAGTTGAATATGGAATTGCAGTTGGCTTCACAGATGTCGGAGAAACATGTTTTGAGGACTCAGACTCTGTTGTGTGATATGCTTCTTCGCGACACCCCGACTGGGATTATTACTCAAAGTCCTAGTATCATGAATCTTGTCAAGTGTGATGGGGCAGCGCTTTACTACCAAGACAAGTACTACCCAATTGGTGTCACCCCCACTGAAGCTCAGATCAGGGACATTGTTGAGTGGTTGTTGGCTTCGCATGGAACTTCGACAGGTTTAAGCACTGACAGTTTGGCTGATGCTGGGTACCCTGGAGCTGCCTCACTTGGTGATGCTGTCTGTGGGATGGCTGCTGCTTATATTACTAAAAGGGACTTTCTGTTCTGGTTCCGATCCCACACCGCAAAAGAGGTGAAATGGGGTGGAGCAAAGCATCATCCTGAGGACAAGGATGATGGGCAGAGGATGCATCCACGTTCTTCCTTTAAGGCGTTTTTGGAAGTGGTTAAAAGCCGTAGTTTGCCATGGGACAATGCAGAAATGGATGCCATACATT
The DNA here is from genome assembly GCA_002564525.1 of Rosa multiflora. Lineage (NCBI taxonomy): Eukaryota > Viridiplantae > Streptophyta > Magnoliopsida > Rosales > Rosaceae > Rosa > Rosa multiflora. The sequence goes on from BDJD01009171.1 coordinate 19,945, forward strand.
CCTTGCAAATTATTTTGCGAGACTCATTTAAGGATGCTGAGACAAACAACTTAAAAGCTGTTACACAGGCCCAGCATCGGGATCTGGAATATCAAGGGATTGACGAGCTCAGCTCAGTGGCAAGAGAAATGGTTAGATTGATAGAGACTGCAACTGCTCCCATATTTGCTGTAGATGTTAATGGGTGTATAAATGGGTGGAATGCAAAGGTTGCAGAGCTGACAGGGCTCTCAGTTGAGGAGGCTACAGGGAAATCCTTGGTACATGATCTGGTTTACAAAGAATCTGAAGAAACTGTTGACAAACTTCTCCTCCACGCTCTGAGAGGTATCTTTTTTTTTCTTTCTTTTTTTCTTTCCTAATGTATTTGTTCCTGCTCGATTCAAAAAATTTTGTCAATGGGCTGTTGTTGACATTCTTTCCTACTTTATTCTCTATTCCAATATATATACACATTATAAAACCATTTTCAAAACTAAAGGTAAGTTCCTTGTCAAAGTTGTCGTGATAAAAGGGGCATGAAAATTCTGAGGAAGGTAACTATGTGAAATTATCCTTAGAAATCTATGACACAGAACAAAGTCAAACCAAAAGTTGGCTTACTTCAAGTGCCATGTGTTTACGATGGTGGCTGAATTCAGTCTGGAGCATAGATACCTTCTGATTGATTTGATTTTCTGTGCACATGTAATTATTTCAGACTTTCTTGAATTAGCATTGCAATTTTCTTAGTCTATTATTGAATCAACTTCTATCTTTAACAGAATTGGGTGAGTAATCAACTTGTATTGGACACAAATGCAGGAGAAGAAGATAAAAATGTAGAGATAAAACTGAGGACATTTGGCCCAGAGCATGAAAACAAGCCTGTTTTTGTGGTGGTTAATGCTTGCTCTAGCAAGGATTACACTAATAATATCGTGGGAGTTTGCTTTGTTGGTCAGGATGTTACTGGTCAAAAAGTGGTAATGGACAAATTCGTAAACATACAAGGTGATTACAAGGCCATTGTTCATAGTCCCAATCCTTTGATCCCGCCCATATTTGCATCGGATGATAACACATGTTGCTCAGAGTGGAACACTGCCATGGAAAAACTCACTGGGTGGAGCCGTGGAGATATCATTGGAAAAGTGTTGGTTGGGGAGGTCTTTGGCAGTTGTTGTCGACTCAAGGGTGCAGATGCTATAACAAAATTCATGATTGTCTTGCACAACGCCATTGGAGGCTTAGACACGGACAAGTTTCCTTTTTCATTCTTTGACCGGAATGGGAAATATGTACAAGCTCTCTTGACAGCAAATAAGAGGGTGAATATAGACGGCCAGGTTATTGGAGCTTTCTGCTTTCTGCAGATTCCTAGTTCAGAACTGCAGCAAGCTCTTAGAGTTCAGAGACAACAGGAGAAGCAATGTTTCGCTAGGATGAAAGAATTCGCTTACATATGTCAGGAAATAAAAAATCCTTTAAGTGGTATACGCTTTACTAACTCACTTTTGGAGGCTACAGAGTTAACTGAAGATCAAAAGCAGTTCTTGGAGACTAGTGGTGCTTGTGAGAAGCAAATTTTGAAGATTATAAAGGACGTTGATCTGGCTGGCATTGAAGATGGGTAAGTTTTTGGTTTAAAAACTAATTTACTAGGCATGATATTTTTGGTGCTTGCATGTGGTGGTGGGGTGAGGACTACAAAAAATTTACATGCTTGTAAGGAACCAAAGATTATTTAAATATTATTTTATATTAATATATGTTCCCACTGATTCCTATCACGTTGTAGTGTATAATAATAACATTATCCCCTTTAAATTCATATCAATGAGCATGATTAAGTTCTTTTATCTTCTTTTGTTTTTGAAATTAGTTCTTTGGAGCTTGAGAAGGAAGAATTCTTACTTGGAAGTGTCATAAATGCTGTTGTTAGCCAAGTAATGTTATTGCTGAGGGAAAGAAATTTGCAATTGATTCGGGATATTCCAGAAGAAGTCAAAACACTAGCTGTTTATGGTGATCAAGTGAGAATTCAGCAGGTCTTAGCTGATTTCTTATTGAATATGGTACGTTATGCACCATCTGAGGAAGGCTGGGTGGAGATTCATGTTCGTCCAATCATAACTACAATTCCTGATGGACACTCTATGATTCATACAGAATTCAGGTATTTTGGCTTTTGTCTTTGTTTTGATATTATAATTGTATGTTGTTGAAGTCAACATAATGAAGTAAGTAACCAACTTGTCCTTGGTGTCTTGGGGATTCAACTTGAACTTCAAGTAGGAAGCTAGTCTAGGTTGGGCTGTGAATGTGTTGATCAAAGCCATATTGGGTTAATAAATTGCTGCTGCAATGATCATAGCAAGTAACCTACTTGTTGTGTTTTGAATAACTTGGTTGGATGGATTTGGGTTGGTAGCACAATGTTCTGTTTGGCACTTATGACTCCTGATTTTCTCTTGGCAAAGTCTAACTAGGTAGATAATGTGTTTTGTGTTATACGAACATCACTTGATTTAGTGTTTACCAATGCACTTATATTATTAATGACAATGCATTTATAATTCTTTTGATATGTAATTGACTAGTATTAATACGGTGTTTATGATGAAGGTTGGTATGCCCTGGTGAAGGTCTTCCCCCTCAATTAGTTCAAGACATGTTCCATAGTTGTCGATGGATGACTCAGGAGGGCCTAGGACTGAGCATGTGCAGGAAGATTCTAAAGCTCATGAAGGGAGAAGTCCAATATATCAGAGAATCAGAGAGATGTTATTTCTTAGTTATTCTCGAGCTTCCTATGCCTCAAACACATGCAAAGAGTGTTGACTAGGTAAATACTTGCAGACTGTATAGTCTCAACTAGAAATGCTCCTTAGACGAGAACAAACTGCTCCTCATACTAGCCACCCTATTCTTTTTGACGGTACTCAACACATCAGAAACAGTGATTCTACCCAGTTCATCGAGTTATTGGTGTTTGTTGCTGCCAACAACAGTTCAAGTCACCAATGTGCTTAAGATCTCACTAACTTGGTGAAAATGTTATTTATTGATTTGCTGCTGTGTGTTATTTACTGAAAAAGAGCAAGCGGGGGCATCTGAGATAACTGGGCTTCCACAAATACAATAGAAATCTCTTTGGTATTGTGACAATGTGACTTGTGGTTGGATTGAATGACATCCTTCTGCTATCCCATTCATTCCACCTTGTATATTTCTGTCTGTAACAGGTTCTCAGTGTAAATTTCTTCCTTTGTGTACTAAATTAGGGGCTGAGTTTTTGCTCTTAAAAATAAAAAGCAGTTGCTGAATCTGATGTAAGATATAAATATCTGATTTAAATATGGTTATCACTTGGTCAGGATACGACGGATCCCTGCTATGTAGCATCACGGAACACCAAGCCTCAGGCCAATTCTTTATTTAAAGCAGCCTTTTATCCTGGAAAATTCAGAATTTGCCAGTCAATGGTTACCAAGTAGTGTGAAATTATTGAGAAGTTTACTCTGCTTCAAGAAATCATGACTCTCATTCCTAATTTTCGTTTTGGGATATTTCCCGTATGCCCAAAAAATTCTATGTATTGTGCTCAAATGCACCAACCTTTTCGTATCTTACTATTTGCTTAGGAAAAGACTAAAAATGGGTAGTATCCTATGCTGTCCTGAGCTTTAGAGCTTTTGTCTACCTTAGAAACTTCGTTTAAAAACAAAAATGAAAACAAGACTAGCCTTCAACATGCCTAAGTTTTTCACCTAACGGCTCCCTGCTTAGCGGTTACTTTAACAGGCGGAATCACTGCTGCTTGTCTTAATCTTAGTTTTAAAACTGGTTTTTTCTGGTAGGCAAAACTTTTAAACTTCAAACTGCATATAGGAAACGGATAGTGATAGCTATGGATAGAATGCAAAACTATGAAACAGATAGCGATAGCTAAAGATAGAATGCAAAACTATGAAACAGATAGCGATAGCTAAAGATATTTAATTTTGCTACTTTTGACAAAATGGGTGGGTAATTCTTATTGTATTTATTCAATAGAAATACATGCTAGAAATCCATAGCCTCATTCTCAGGTAAACAGCAAAAGGCTGTTTAGCTATCCATAAGAATGAGAACAGATACTTACTTGTAATGAAAACACACTACTGCACACCGAACAGAAAAAAAGGCACACTGCTACTATGGCTTTCTTACTTCTTGAGAGAAGACTCTTCTACTCAATTTTCTGATGCCTTACAAATGGAACTTAAAGCTCCTTATATAGGGAGCGGAACTCAAACTAGAATTCAAAACATAAAAATGTACAGAACAACTCCGTGAACTTCTGCTTTTCTGAGTGCTCCTGCTGGTGGAGGTCGTTCAGGGAAAAGCCAAAAGTCTTGGTAGGTGAGAGGTGAAATGTTTTTTACTTTTCTTTTGGAAAAAGCAAAACGTTGCTTTAAGCAGAAGTCTTAAAGACAACAGTTGCAATTTTGGTGCTATTCTTCTTTCACCTGTGGCTTAGCCTGTGATGCTACATATTCTCGTCTGTTTCTGAATTGTGGCCAAAGACAAAGGAGTTGTTGTCTGCCTGGGTCATTCTAACAGTGGTAGCATTATCTTCGACATCTGTATCAATATACATCTTGTAGTGGTTGTCAGTTTCAGGCCTTTCCACCCATTGTAAGCATGCCAGTGTCAAATCTATCTATTTTCTGGTAAGAGATAGGAACATGTCACTGCTAACTACGCCAGGATGATCGTAAGCATTGATAATAGTTTTTTCTCCTGCTGCCAGGAAGGTATTGTTGATATCTTCAGAGATGATCTTCTTGATGTATTCCAGGGTCATGGCCTTCATCCATGGGATGCTTGAGTTTGGTTGGCCATTGTACCCAACACAGGCAGGCTGCAGATATTTCTTTTGAATAATTCTCACATAATAATATGGAGAAATATACTCAACCTCACCGTTTGCCTTCTGGATCCATTTTGGAGGAGTGGATCTGAACTTCAGACGAAGCATACAATCATTCTTTCTAATATTTTTGACTGCGTTGACAATAATAGGTGGCAAACCTTTCAGATCATCATTTGTTTTAGTCCACAGATTATGGACAATTTGCTTGTGTTCTTGAGGATGTTCACTCTGAACATTGACTAAGTATCTTCCAACATAAGGTCCTGCAATGATAAAGAGAGTTGGAGGAACACGGTCTTCAGAATTATGACTTCCTATCAGACTATGGAATTCATGCCAGTCTGATTCATTGAGTGCCATGATCGGAACTCTAGCACTTTCTGGACTTTCAAGGAAGTGAATTTTTTCTTTTCTTACAGCACTCTGCTGTGTATGAATTTCTTCAAACTGTGGCCTACCATTTTCGTAGAGTTCTTCAGCTAAGGCAAAGAGAGCTGGGAACATTAGACCACTGCTTCTTTCTTGAAAAGCAAAAAGGAGATTATCCAGGATTGCTTTCTGGTGATAAGCTAGTCGGGCCAGTTCTGAACACAGGAGCATCAAAAGTTCTTAATTCATAATTAAAAACATTTATAACTCCAGTTGGAGTTGGTTTGCTTTTTGGCAAAGCAACAGCCGTCAACGGTCTTGATGAGCCTTTACCGTCTACCGTTTGAGACGGGCTAGCCAATCATTTACCCTGGGATTGATCAGTTGTGGCTAGTCCTTTCGGACTTAGCAGAAACCTTTTGAGGATTTTTTCTTTGGTTTCTTTGGGATCCTCTTCAGGCTCATGTTCTTTCCCAGTTCTTCTGCTTCTGGGATTACGACCTTCGTCGTCATCTCTTTGGCTGAACATTGCAATTTCTCTGGTCAAGGCATCTGGAAGATAATTCTTGTTTCCTGCAATTAACTCAACATTATAATCATACTGGTTAAGAAATAATTGCCAGATTGCTAATCTTCCTCTGTCAGCAGCTTTATCAAGTTTGAAAATTTTGAAATTCTTTACTCTAGCACAATCGGTGCGGACAGTAAAGGGTTTTCCAAGAAAAGCTGGAGAATTTAAAATTGTTTTCTTGACAGCCAAAATTTCCTTTTCCCCTGTGGGATAATTCAGTTCTACAGGGCTGAACTTGCCACTACAAAATTTACAGATCTTTTCAATGTTCGTTCCAGGCGTTTTTGCTAGAACAACACCGGACCAATAATTATCACTCGCATCTGTCTGGAGGATAATTTCATCATTCTCTTCTGGTTGTTGAAGAGGAGGGAGGTTTTTGCAGAGATTTTTTATCTGCTTCACGATTTTTTCATCATCTTCTGTGAAGTTCCATTTTCTTTTGGAACTTGTCTTAGGAGATAACATTGCTGTTAACCCTGAGATTTTAGGGATGAAATCTCTCCCATAATTTATGACACCAAGGAATCTCTCTAGACTCTTAGCATCAGGAATTCTATTTGGGAATTTCCAGATTTTCTCAAGAATATGAGGTTGGAGTTTTATGACTCCATTCTTGATGTTTATCCCTAGGAAATCAACTTCATCGAGGATAAAGAAGATTTTCTTTTCTCCTAGGATAATTCCATGCTGAACTATCAGCTTTACAACATCGTGGAGGTGTTTCATATGTTTTTCTCTGTTTTTGCATCGTCTATATAGATGACATTCTGGTCTTCTCCAAAAACAGAGAAGAACATATGAAACACCTCCACGATGTTGTAAAGCTGATAGTTCAGCATGGAATTATCCTAGGAGAAAAGAAAATCTTCTTTATCCTCGATGAAGGTGATTGAGGATGTCATTAATGTAGACGACGCAGAACTCCGCAACATGTTTGAAGATGTTATCTATCTTTCTCTGGAAGATTGAGGGAGCTTGCTTGAGACCAAAAGGCATTACCAACCATTGGTAATGATCTTGTGGTGTTCCAAATGCAGTAAGAGGCACACTCTCAGGATGCATCTTGACTTGCCAGAAACCCGACTTTGCATCGAATTTTGAAAAGACTTTAGCTCCTCTGAGCTGGTTGATCAATACTCTGACTTGATCAATTTGATAACCATCTTTGACAGTCTTCTTGTTGACATCTCTGTAGTCAATCACCATTCTAGCTTTTCCTCTGAGGTTTTCTACATGATTTCTCACGTAGAATGCTGGAGCATGATGAGGGCTAGTGGAAGGCTGAATTAATCTCTTGTTCAGGAGATCTTCAATATCTTTTCTGAATTCTTTTTTATCTTCCTCTTGGTACTGAGGAATGGCTTTGACATGACAGATGACATTCATGTCATGTAATCTTAATTCACAGACCACTGGGTCTTTTTCCCAAAACTTCTGAGCATCTACATCGATATTATGTTCGAGTAGTTTCTTGATTTTTTCAAGAGTGGGAATTTTCTGAGACTCAAGCTTATTCTGAAAGTGCTTGAGATTATGTTCATGGATGAAACTAGCTTCTTCATCTTCACTAGTTTCTTCTTCTTCTTATTCTGAAGGTTCTTCAACAAGTAATTCCTCTTGTTGCTTGATTTGGAGTATAGGTTCGAATTTGGGTTTGTAGGGGGTAAGATCACCACTATTCTGTTGCGATCTCTGATACTGAGTAATAAAACCAGGACCTACTACACTTTTTGCTTGTGTAAGTCGGTCTGCCCAGAGCACCCATTCTCCTTTTCTGAAGCCTATCGCTTCTTCATTCTGAATGAATCTTTGTTGGAGAATAAAATCATTTCCCAACAAGAAATCGGATCCTTGGCTTTCAGACTGCCAAACATTCTGGATGATAAATGTTCCTCCACCAATGGTGATATGAACATTTTTTGCTACTTTACTCATGGTGAGATGGCTTCCATCAAATGTAACACTAGTACCGGTTCTTTTCTCTTCTTCGTTCCAGAGTTCTTCTGGAATTGCAAATCTCTTTGCAACAGTAAATCCTGATCCATTATCCACAAAGGCATGTAGATGATATTTTTTATGATCAGGAAATTTCAATCCAATCTCTATGTAGTTGCTGTATCGACTCGTAGAGACGACCTTCGATTGTTGGAGCTCATTTTCCTGAGCTTGTTCTTTTGGAATGAATGGTTTGCATTCTTCTGGAACAATTTCTGGTGTTTCAACCAGTTCAATATCTTCATCGATGTCATAGATTCAATTTTTTCTTCATCGATAATTTCTTCCTTTATTTTTGAGGAAGATGGTTCCATGATTTCTTGGAACAAAGTTTCTATTTCTTTCTCTTTTTGCTCAGAGAAATATTCTTCATATTCTTGTTCTACCAATTGGCTGACAAGGCCATTCTTGGTTTTTCTTCTTGCTTCAGCTATGAAGCATTCTTTGTGATAAGTCTTTTTTGACTCTTCACAAAACATAGGGAGACCATTCTTTCATGACATAGGCAGTAGTCACAAAAGAATGTACCAGGGTTCACCTGATAAGAAGACATTAAAGATTATGTCTTGCTTTCTTCCCAGTTTTTGATTCTTAGAACATTCATCTGTCTAGATTCGAATTACTCTACTTCAGAATCTGACTCAGATTTAGACAGGGATGGCAAAAATCCCCAGCGGGGCGGAGCTCCATTGGATACCCGCCCCTGATGGGGGGAGAATTCTGGGACAAATGGGGAATGGGGATGGGGATCCTCAATCCCCGCTATCTAAGATTGGGGATGGGGCGGGGATGGTATTGTGATCTCCATCCCCAAACCTGCCCCAATAATATATACATATATTTAACTATATATATTTTAATTTATTTTTTATAATATAAATCATAAATATATATACATTTACTACTTTACTTTAATGGCTACACTTTTACTTTAATGGTATTTTAACTTTTGCACTCAATGAATTATGATAAATTTAATAATGTTTTAAATTTATTTGTTGTAGAGATTTTGATTTAAAAAAAGGCAATATGAGAAAAAAATATTTTATTTATTAAATTCTTATTGGGGATTTGGGGAGGGTTTGGAGGTTTAGTCCCCAGTGGGGATGGGGATGGGGAATCCCCAATATAATTTTATTGGGGATTGGGGCGGGGATGGGGGTAGAGAATGACCCCGGGAATGGGGATGGTATTGTGATCCCCATCCTCAACCCGCCCCATTGCCATCCCTAGATTTAGATGAATCTTCTTCTTCAGACCAGGCAGAATAAACTGACCTGTCGTCTTCTTCATCATCAGAATAGGCTATTTCGTAGCCTTTCATGTTTGCTGTTTCTACTATCTGCTCATATTCTTCAAAGAGAGCTTTGGTAGATCTTTTACCCTTTTCCGGGCATTCATTGGCATAGTGCCCTTCAGCTTTACATAACCAACATCTGCAAGCTTTCTTGCTTGGTTGTTTATGCTGATGAGTATTCTTCTTTTTCTTGAAGAATTTCTTTTTAGGATCTTCATCCTACTGTTTCTTGTAATTGGAACTTATCTTGAATTTCCAATCTTTTTTCTGATTACTCTTTTTGAATTTTTTAGAGTAATATTTTTCCTTCTTTTTTCTGTGGAATTTGGATTCATGACATCCCCAATTTGTGGGCATATCTAGTATTCCATAACAGAAATTTTCAACTCCTCTGAGTTGTTTTTTGGCCATCTTAGCTCTAAGATTGGCTTTACATTGTTCTTTCAGTAATTGCAGGATTTTGTCCGCAATTCCTCCAACTGAAAATCTTTCAATTGGTTTTTCAACTATGCTTTCTCTCACAGCTGTTCTCCATGGTTCAAGGAGTTTTCTGTGCAACAGATTAACTAGATCAGTATTCTCTAGTTCACCAATTGTACAGTAATATTCTTGAAACTCATTCAAATATTCTTCTAAATATCTCATGTCACAGATTTTGAGAGCATAGATATTCGATTTGGCCGTTTCTTTAGCCTTTTCACTCAGATTTGAGAGATCTTCACAGAACTGATCATACAGGGGTACTGCAAAATCATATGGAGACTTTGAATTTTTGATTTCTTCAAGCCAGTCTCTTCCTCTGGCAGTTTCTTTGAAAGACAGATAATATTTCTTTGCTACTCCAATAAGAGTAGTTTCATAGTACACCTGCAAATCTGGTGCTTTGAATTTTCCAAGGGTAAGTGCAGAAGCCATCATCAGGCTATCTACCCATTGGTCAATGGTTTTTCTTTCGTCTAGATCTAACCAGATGCCATAGTTCGTGATTGGAACTCTGGGCATATTGTCCTCTGGGACAAATCTTTGGGAATTTCTTTCCCCTTTTTTACTTGTGGGGGCTTTCTGAAGTGAGAGTTTTGTTTCCCCTTTTTCTCTGCTAATGAAAGTTCTGGAGCTTTCTCCTTCTTCCATTTCAATATCTTGGTAAGGAAAGACTTTTCGTGTCTTTCTGATTTTGAATTCTCTCATTTTTTCGATTAGTTTTTCTAATCGTTCAGGGTCTTCACAGGATTCTGCTTCTTCGTAAAGTTCATAGAGCCTTTATGCTCTGAACATATGGACTGGTCTGTTTAGATCAGCTTCCACTTCTTCTTCAGATATTGGTTCTTCAATAGTGGGTTTTGTACCACTAAGACTAGCTTCTCTAGTGCTATAGCTTCTTCTGAGAAGATTTTTATTTATCTTGAGGTTCTCAGGACAGACATCACTTTTTCTGTGATTGTCAAAATTAAGACTGATTTCTCCAGTGTTTCTACTTTCATAAATCTTTGCTTTCGCTCTTTCCGGTAGCTTTTTTGGACCGGATAATTTCCATTCAAGAGGAAAAGTCACTTCATTCCAAGTAACTTTATGAATCTGTTGTGAATGGTTCTTCTGATTGGTAAGGAAACCAGTAGTAAGACCCGGAATATTTGTTATTCTGGTCTTGGGAGCTACTGTAGTGCTCATCAATTTATAGTATATTCTATATACTATTGCGAGTTCTTGCATATCTTCTTTCATAGATATGCCATCTGTCTTGACTCTCAGTAGTAGACAGTGAGCTGCATCTTTCAAGCTGGTGGTGAAATTTGGAAAGCAGTTGAAATATGCTACTTGATCGCATAAGGATTCTTCAAGTGTTCCCAACAGACTAGCTTGGAAGTCTGTTAATCTGTTGTCTTGTAGAACATATAGAACTGAACAGTCTATGCCTTCTCGAGCGAGCAGATTTATGCCTACTTGGACTGCTCCAATATGCATAAATTGATATTTTTTTGCTTGAGCTCTGGCAACTTCTGAAGGAGTGATCAGTAGAAGATCAGTTTCTCCTCCTGCTGTAGCGGGGGTTGTAATTTCCAGTAGTTTAAAATAATGGTTATCCATTAGATCAAACTTTCCCCTTTTGTAGATTGTTTAAAATCTAATTTTGGAATTGAGGAGTTTTTTACCTCCTGTTCAATTTCGTTGAGTTCGAACTCTTCAGCATTTAGGAGTTGTACTCCTTTCTTTTTTCCAAAGATGCTTAACATCTTGATATCTCTTTTTTCTGGGTTTTCATACCGGATACTAGTATGACTAGTAGATGGTTCCAGAAAAATCATGTTTGGAACAAGATTTGTGTCTAGTTTTTCTAATGGTTTGAATCCATTAGCTTTCTTTGTTTTTACTGTAGGTATTTTCTTGTCCTTCAGTATATTTTTCATAGAGTCCAGCGTTTTTTTCTGTTCATTGATTTTTCTATTGACGACTGTCAACTTTTCTTCTTCCGTTTTTGGAAGTTCCTTGATATAATCCAGTTTATTTTCCAATCTTTCCAATTGGTGGATTATAGCAGGAAATTTTTCTAGATGAGTTTGACATCTAGATAATTCTAGTAATAGCCTCTGATATTTCTCATAAGAGGAATTTAATAGAGAATTTATTTTCTCTAATAACAATTCTGACATTGTCCCCATTTAGGAGGGGTTCTCCTTTTGAGCTATTTTACAAGCTCTGATACCAGTGATTTGCGGATCTAACCAATGCTCAAATAATCAAGAGGTTTTTGTTCCTCTTCCAGAACATATAAGAGATTATCAATCTCTTGTTCTACTTTATAGATTCTAGTTTGAAGTCTATAAATTATATCCCAATAGTTGGGAGATTCTCTATTAAGACTTTCTCTATAGGCTTTCAACTTTCTCAAATTTTCTCTCTTTTTGTAATTCTTTGCTAGTATTTTTGCAGATAGCAACTAATTCAAGTCTGTCAACGATTGAAATTATGAATAGTAAAACATACTGTTTACCTTTGAAATAGAGGATGAATTCTATCACACTTATGTTTAAACAAATAATTTTAAGAATTGGCCCACCACGTTTCATCAAATGTAAAACATATTAAACATATTATAAACTAAAGCAGAGAATCAACAGAAGGGTATTGATGGTATGAAAAAATGGATAAGTTGGGTAGATAGGAAAGAAAAGGACAGGAGGCTGGGTGAAGAGGAATAAAAATAATTTGTTGGGGTTTTTGGGAGGTATTTTGATAGAATCCGGGTGTATGAGCATTAACCCTTTCGTTTTCTTTACATTTGCTTTGGTACTGTGTTGGTGGCACTATTTTTCTAAGGGAGACTAGTGTGAATTTCGATCAGTGGTGTGCTGTTTTTATAATACAGTATTAGGTGCTGTTTTTATAATATAGTATTTAGGTCCCGTTTAGGATTACTTCGTTTTAAAAAAAATAAACAAATTTTTGTCTAAAATGTTAAAATTGATTGTACTTAGTAAATAAATAAAAATAGTTTTAATTGAAAGTATAATTGTCACTGACAGTAGATTTTAGAAGCAACTCAAATATTACTTTTAGAAGCTATTTTAGATTAAACATTGTCTGAAGTTGTTTTATATATTGACAACACTTTTAAAAGTATTGTTCACCAAACACGAAACTATTTTAATTCAGAGTCGATTATTCTCAAAACATAACAGCAACAGTTTTTTTTTTTTTTAAAGTCACGGTAATGCCAAACTAACTCTTAGTAATATTCGAATGAAGCATCGACTGGTTATGTGTGTGTGTGTGTTTTTTTTTTTTTTTTAAAAGGAGGAACTGGGAAGGACCACAAGGAGGCACACAATGGCCTTTTTTTACCCGAAGTCCAGCACAGTGCCGCGCCAAAGACGCAGCGGCACCCCCCCTTCGGGCATCGAGTACACCAAATAGGTGGGCTTGCCCTCCCCGCATAGTCTTTTCCATACACAAGGCTCGAACTTGAGACCTCTGCCTCAAGTCCCTCAACTTGCTTAAGGAGCACAGTCAACTTGCCAACTGAACTGGACCATGTGGGTACGTGTGTGTGTGTGTTTTTTTTTTTGTTGACTCATGTCCCCTCCTAATGGATCATCCGAACAGTCATCCTCATCCTTGGACACAGACTGTACTTTGCTCATTAATTATAAACTATGTCTGACAAAAAAAGTGCAACTTGAGGTGAGCAGCAACAGTCGAACCCTTTCTTGACGATTACTTTACAGTGAAGCAACTAGAGACTTTTTTTCTGGGAGCTTCCCCACATTCTTAAACCAACCTTGTTCATATCTCCTCACCTTTCTTCTTCTTATGCACTTGGGACCTCGCTCTTCAATGGACACTGCTACTCACTAGCTAACAGAGCTGGAGGCCTGGAGCTATTGAAAAAGTTCAAATGGTCGAAAGTGATCTCGCCCACCTCAAGCAAGAAATGTCCCATCTCACCAGCCACCGCCGAATCGCCAGCTCCGGTACTCCGCAGCCCAAAACGAGCGGCAGTGCCAGTCGGCTGCCGTCGACTTTTAACTTGAGTGATGCTCAGTATCTCAACATATTGCAGTCTATTGGGCAGTCTGTGCATGCAATGGATCGTAGTGGTCGTATAATCTACTGGTGAGTAGCTGCTTAGCTCAATCAAAGTCTTGCTGATGAGTTTTGTAGTATGGTGTGGTTATTGATTTTTGCTCTGTCTCAGCAGTTTTTGGATTATAGGGTGCTTTATTTGAAGTGGGAATTCACATAATAGAAAGGGATATTAACTATATATGCCTCTGGGTTTTGATTATTGTATAACATTTGTGTCATAGAAATTTAGTCTTTGAAGTTTGGTGCAATTGAGAAAACTCAAAATTGCAGGAACAGAAGTGCTGAAAAACTGTATGGTTATTCTTCGGAAGAGGCCCTTGGAAAGGTTTCCATTAAGCTCATAGTAGATTCCCGGGACTTTGGTGTAGCATATAATATAGTCCACCGTGTCATCCACGGGGAGAGTTGGACTGGGCAGTTCCCTGTAAAGCACAAATCGGGGGCGAGGTTTTCAGTCATTACAACAAATACTCCATTCTATGATGATGCTGGCAGTTTAATTGGGGTTGTTGCTACATCAACTGATTCTCAGCCCTTTTATGAAATGAGGGTTCCAATGTCAGCTGAGAAGCAACCACAACAAGATCTAAGCTTCAGCAGTCGTGAGGCTAGTGTTACAACTAAATTCGGTGCTCATCCTCAGCAGCCTCTGCCAAAAGCAGTTTTGTCAAAACTAACAGACTTGGTTAGTCTTATTGTTTTCATGTTCCTCTGATTTGTAATGTAGCTGTGTGTCGTGATTGTTATAATTGTGAAACAGGCATCGAAGATGAGTTTCAAAGTCAAGTCAAAAATTCAGGCAAGAGAAAACAACATGGATCCCGAAGGTGACAGCGAAGATAGTCATCATCCGTTTCACGGTTCAGATTCTGTCATATCTGCCAATAGGGAGGATGGGAATGCAAGTGGGACTAGCACAGCTATAGGAACTATACCCCCAGCAACTCCTTTCGGTGTATTTAACCATGTTGAGAGCATGCCTCTAGGAGAACCCTCCATAGATTCTGCAAGTGAGAGCAAAGAAAAATCTTCAATTCACAAGCTAATTGCCTCAAAGGCAGAAGCATGGATTAGTAAGCAGGAGATATCATGGCCTTGGAAAGGAAATGAGCGAGATGGGTCAGTGGCTAGGGCCAGTGGTTTTGTTTGGCCCTGGTTTCATAATGATCAAGCCAATGTTGCCATTCCTCAGAAGAGTTATTGTGTCTCAGAACCAGAAATTCAGGTGAGCGAAAGTAATGGGCCAACAAATAATAATGATGAGACTCAAGGATCCTGGACCTCTCCATTGGATATTAACAGCATAAGCCTTGCCATCAGCCATAGAAGGACCAGTAGTGCTTTGGCTACGGTGGATGTGGACACTGATTGCTTGGATTATGAAATCTTATGGGAAGACATGATAATTGGAAGAAAGATTGGGCAAGGTAATAATATTTCTAGTGACGGGAGCATGCTGGTGAAGTATTGATATTCTTCATTTCTGCAAACTGTTTAATTACTGCTAGGAAAGCTGTAATTGACTGAACCACAAAAGGTGATTAAATGAGTGTTCCAACAGATAGATCTTTCTTGAACCACTGCTGTTTTGTATAGCATATTGACACTGGTCAAGAGACATACATGGTGACCAAAATGTTGATCTAACTGTCATTTTTCTGTAGCTGTAGACTTGATCATCTCAACCAAACAAATTTTTTTTTGTACTTGTGTTCGGTTCACTTGTGAGTTTCTGCTTTTAGTTGGTTAAATTTCCTTCTGATATCTGTTTGCTGCTCCCCTCCTCTTCAGGTTCATGTGGAACTGTATACCATGGTCAGTGGGATGGATCAGTATGTTCTTTCACTCTTTCTCTAGTTCACTTCAACTTTAAGTGGATTCACCTCAACAAAGTAACAGAAGTGATATGTCCAAGGAATGATTTCCAATTACTCTAATGAAGAAAGATCAAGTTCAAAATTCAAGCAGTAACACGTAGAAAAGAATGATCCTAAACTCTCTTGCTAAACATTTGGTTTCATATGGTATACTTTTTGGATAAAGTGCCAAACGTTGTGCTCAAAGGCTATCTATGTGTTTTTGCAGTAAAATTTAATAATACTTGTTATCATATGAACAAGTCTAGACCAGGGAATCTGCAATCGATTGAATAGTGTTTAGATTAGGGAAGTGGGGAGAACCATGAAAGTTTTTGTGAGCTTATATAACTTTAATGTGCGGTTGAGTTAAATCTCTGCTCTTACAGGATGTTGCCGTTAAGGTATTCTCCAAGTTAGAATATTCCGATGATTTGTTACTTTCCTTCAAACAAGAGGTAAGTAAAAAATATCTGTACCACCTACTTCGGAAGCAGATGAGATTTTGACCAGAAAGTTTGATATATTTCGACATTTCTCTTGATGAGTGTGGGAGCAACTTCTGGGTGTAGCAATCTTGACTATCCCATATTACTCTGTTATAAAATGTTCCTATACGTTTCCTTTTTAATTACTTTTATTTTTAGTTTTCTCATTTCTTAATTTTATTTGTTATGTCTAGTATAAATTTCACATTATGATTTTATCTATGTAGGTATCTCTAATGAAAAGGCTTCGACATCCAAATGTTTTGCTTTTCATGGGAGCGGTGACTTCACCTGAGCGTCTCTGCATTGTCACAGAGTTCCTCCCACGGTCTGTTCTCAACTTCCCATTCTGAAACTTATTATTCTATATTACCCGTACTCTGATGCATGTTTATAATATCCAAAAATGTAAGAATGTTTATATTGGTTCGTACTGTATTTTAAAGTACTTCTTACCCTGATCTCATCTCAATATTCTCTGAACATAGTGGAAGTTTGTATCAAATACTACAGAGGAACCCATCAAAACTAGACTGGAGACGACGTATTAATATGGCAATGGATATAGTGAGTATTGACCTCCCTCCTTCCCAAACAAAAGAATAAACTTGTGCGCATGTGGGATTCTATATTAAATTTACTAGTCCATGCTTTAATTTTTATTTTTTGTGCTTACTGAATAGATTGTCGTTTAATCGTTCCACAGGCATGGGGCATGAATTATCTTCACCATTTCAACCCACCAATCATTCATCGAGACTTAAAGTCTTCAAATCTCCTAGTTGATAAGAACTGGACTGTCAAGGTCTGCCATATTTCTTGTTTCTGTTTCTTAAAGCCTTCCCTTTGGTTTGTTGTTGTCCATTTTGTTTTTATTTTCTTCTGGTTCTGTATCAAGTTAAAAAAGTGACCCATTTGATGTTAACTAACAGGTTGGCGATTTTGGTCTTTCACGTTTTAAGCATGAAACTTTTCTTATAAACAAGAGTGGCAGGGGAACGGTATTCTAACTGGCATTTACTTCAACCTTTTTTCTTAATTGTATTAAATTTAATCAGTCCAAAAATTATTATATGAGGCTACATTTGGATATACTGACTTCAATGTCTGTTGTATTCTCTCTGTAGCCTCAATGGATGTCACCAGAATTTCTACGTGGTGAACCCTCGGATGAGAAGTATGTTGTAATTGTTTTTCTGGATTTAGTGTCTTTATCCCCTCGGTTTCTCTCAACTATATTTGCATAGTCTAAATATATTTGGTTATATAGGTCTGACATATATAGCTACGGGGTGATATTGTGGGAGCTTGCTACCGAGAAGATTCCTTGGGATAATCTAAACCCAATGCAGGTAATCTCTTCTTTTCAACATATCTTCAGTCAGAATTCAAGAAAGAAAGATATCGCAACAGTTCTATAAACTAAGACATGAGCTAGTTAAATATTTTGTATTATTCAGGTGATTAGAGCAATCTTAACTAAAAAGCAAAACAGAACAGTTGTCGAATGGGCTCTTATTACTTGAGAGATTTGATATTAGACTGCAGTGGTTTCGATTAATATGTACTACACTGAGACACCATTTAGGAAAGAAAGCCAGCACAAGATTTCTGTGTAAATTATGAATAATTACATCTATTACTCTTAAGGGATTTGGTATTAAACTTAATAGATATGTTTGATTAATATCTAGCTTCTTTTAACCGAGTAGAATTTGCTTTTTATTTTATTTTTTTTCTTTTTTTCATGCAATATTTTCTTATTCTTTTCTATGGCAAGAATTTAGTTCTTAGCACTATCTTTTTAACATGTAATTTCTTAGAGGCATTTTCTTGGTGGCATGGTGTGTACGCATATGAGCAACAATTTTTCTATGACTTGCAGGTGATTGGAGCTGTTGGATTCATGAACCAAAGACTGGAGATCCCAAAAGATGTGGACCCAAAGTGGGCTTCTATAATTGAGAGTTGCTGGAGCAGGTATTCTTTCTGCACTTCTTTGTTGATTTTCGTTTAGTTGGTCCGAGATTTTAGTTTGAGATGTAGAATACTGTCTAGGTAGTTGGTCAAGATGCTGAAAACATTCCTAACGATCATCAGTTGCACTTGTTCACTGACTTGCCGCTCTAACCAGATTTAGCATAATAGGGCTTTTCATCAATGCAAGTATGTATAATTAGGCTTTTCTACAAGTTATGTATTTCAGATGGTCATATTAATTGCTTAAAAATTAGAATGGTTTGATGCTGGGACTATTTTATTCTTGTCAAACGATTCTCAATCTTTATTTTTTTACTTTTCATTTTCCTTGTAAGTGTAGTTTTAGATGTGTTCATCAGATCCTATGGATACAATGGCATCCAATTGTCAACTGCAATTTTTTATGCTGTGTTGTCTGCGATTACAAGGATTTATTTTTCCTTCTCACCAGTGATCCAGCTAGCCGGCCAACATTTCTAGAACTGCTCGAAAAGCTTAGAGTGTTGCATAGACAATATAATCTTCAGTTCAAAGCAGCACGTTCCGCCTCTAATGAGAGCACCCAAAAAGAATTGTAATCACCCGGCCACCTTTTTGTTCATTGGGTTTCATTATTTCATTCACCACATTAGTAGATAAGCAGCCACTGTCAGATACTTCCACAGTTCCACCTGCTATTGAAAAGTGGTAATGGTAATTATTATCATTTATTTTCTTAGCAGTCTAAGTCAAAAGATAATGCGCTTTCTGTAACACAGTTCTAATTCCTCTATCTGCCATCTTCTTTCATAAAAAGATCACTTAGCTTAGTGCAACTCTATCCTTCTTATATTGTGCATGTCATGAATGTTATTATTCTTTTGGTATTTAATTAACATGGTGTGAATGTTGATATTCCCTGGTGAATCTCCTATCCTGAACTAGTTGTCTAGTTCTATAGCAGTCGATAGAGGACTCAGCTCAGGAGGGCCAAGCCTGGAGCATGTGAAGGAAGATTCTAAAAAAGCTCATGAATGGCGAAGTCCAATATATCAGAGACGAAGGATGTTATTGGAGCTTCCTGTCGCTCCAAGAGGCACAAGGAGTGATGATTAGGTAAGGACTCCCGACTTTCTGATTTCAACAAGATATGCTCCTTGTCACGAAACAAATTGCACAGAACAGACTGCTTCTTATTCGGTGGTTGGATTAATTGCATCTTTGTTCTCCATGCATGCATTCTACCACACTATTTCTTTTCTGATCGAACTGTAAATTTTTATTCTTTTCTTCTGTATAATGAAGCTGTTAGCCCGGGTGATGTAATTAACTGATTCGTATATACTTTTCAATTGGTGAAGATAAATTCTTGGATCCTCCTGTTTGTGTTACAAGATCACTGTCACTTCCGTGATGGTCACTCAAAGGAAAAGGTTACAGCATCATAGTACTGCTGATCCCATATCTGCTGCGAAAATAACTGTACTGCCTAACAATGGAAAGAGGCTGGTTACTGTTTTGTTTTGGTAATTGGCAACTTGTTAGACAGATGGGAGTTCAGTTACTCACTCATCATAGTACAGTTTCATTGTAAAACTCTTAAGTAACAAAAGAATAATTTTTAGGTTTTCCCTCGTAAAGTTCCCTTCAAGGGTGAACTTGCTCATACATCCCATGTTAGTAACGGATTCCGATCACCTTATCTTTTTATAATCAGAACCACTCATAGTTTGGTGAATGAAGTTTTTATATATGCTGAATCTCGTGTATCCAATTAGGTATAGATGTACACAGGTTCCGTGTATTGATAGATAAGTTTAGCCTGATATTTACTACGGGTCCTATTACTACTATAGGAAGTTTGGTCTACATCCTAAACCTCAGGATTTGTTTAAAATTTCTTATGATTGTGTACGTGTCTACTTGACTTCTCCTTAAAATAAAGCCATGACCTCGAAAAAGAACGCAGTGATGACAGTTTTAATGAATAGAAAAAAGAAAGGTGCCAACAGATCAGCTGGTACCAATTTAAGCAAGCTTGTGAGGAAGATGAAAGAGACTTTAATTTATCTTTATTGGTTCATGTCATACCCATACTGTGTTCCCTGTTTCCTTTTTCCATTTTCAATAGCTTTACTCATTTTCTTCACGAGTGCGTAAGAGTGAAGCCTGAACATTGTTTTCCTTCTGAAGCAGCTACAGCCTGTTTTTTTCAAACCGAGCTTGTTGAAATCAGTGAGCAATGGATGATACACCACCAGCAGAGGAGCTTCTGAAGAAGCTTCAAGTGCTGGAAGAGGGTCACGCCTACCTCAAGCAAGAGCTCTCGGAGTATTCCTATGCCGAACTGGAGAACCAAAGGGCTCTCTCAAAAAGGCGCTCAAGATTCTCTTCCAAAAGAAGAGTCGGTGGTGGTGGCGGTGCAAGTTGGCGGCCGCCGAGTCTCAACTTCAGTGACAGGCAGTATCTCAATATATTGCAGTCAATAGGGCAGTCTGTGTACATATTTGATCTCAGTTGTCGTATAATTTACTGGTGAGTAGCTCAGCTCAACTCGACCAATGTCTTGGCTATATGGCAAGGTCAAGTTTGGATTTTAAGTTTTCAGTATAATTTTGGGGTGCTTATTTGATTTCAATACTTGTTGCAACTGTTAATACACTAGATCAATGGATTGTGATTCTGAATTGGTGATCAACATTTATCTGCTTTTGCATAGAAATTTTATCTCTGAAGTTTGTGTTTTTACTTCCAAATTCTTTAGTGTTTTGGAGGTTTCAATTTGGTGTATTGAAGAGAACTCAATTTTATAGGAGCAAGACTGCTGGAAATCTTTATGGTTATTCTGTGGCAGAGGCCCTTGGACAGAATCCCCTTGAGCTCTTAGCAGATCCCCAGGCCTTTGCTGTAGGATATAGTATAGTTCAACGTCTCACCAAGGAGGAGAGCTGGACCGGGCAGTTCCCTGTCAAGAACAAAATGGGGGAAATTTTTTCAGCCATGGCCACCAATACTCCATTTTATGATGATGATGGCACTTTCATTGGGGTTATATGTGTTTCATGGGATTTGCGGCATTTTCAAGAAACGAGGGTTCCACTGTTATGTTTAGAACCAGACTCAAGCTTCGGCCGTTGCCCTACCACTAGTGCGGCAACTCAAGTTGGTGTTGATCCTCAGCAACCTCTGCAAAATGAACTTGCATCAAGAATAATAAATTTGGTTAGTCTTCTAGTTAGTTTTCATGTTCCTCTGGTTTAACAAATTAAGTGGCATCTCATAATCATGAAACAGGCGTCCAAGGTCTGCAACAAATTCAAGTCAAGAGTTAAGGATGGAAAAGAAAACTTGGATGACAAAGCTGGGAGTGGAGATAGTGGCTGGTGTGATCATGGTTCAGTTTCTCATCTCTCTGACCATTTGGAGGATGGGTGTTCAATTGGGGCAAGCAAACCGAGAGGAGGTATACATCCATCTCCTTTTGGTATGTTTGCCAAAATTAAAGACAAGTTTCCAGGTAAACCCTCCGGAGAATATGATGATCAGAGTGAAGGAAAACGCCCAATGCATAAGATAATAACCTCAAAGGCAGAAGCATGGATTGGTAAGAAGGGACTATCATGGCCATGGAAAGAAAATGAGAAAGAAGGGTCGGTGACTAGGAGCACTCATTTTGTTTGGCCCTGGTTGCATAATGATCAAGGAAAAGATTCAATACCTCAGGAGGGTAATTGTGCTTTAAAACCAGAAAATCAGGTGAATGAAAGTAATCGACCTGCAACTGATGAAGCTTCAGGAGCCTGGACCTCTTTGTTTAATGTTAACTGCACAATAAGTGGTAACAGTTCTGGAAGTACCAACAGTTCTGCCAAAAAGGAGGATGTGGATATTGATTGCTTGGACTATGAAGTCTTATGGGAAGACATGATAATTAGAGAGAGGATTGGGCAAGGTAATGATCTTTCAACTGCCCACTGCCTGCTACAAAACAAAGTTTTCGTTTTTTACTTATGTTTCTTCTCTTCTCGCATACCAGTTTTGATTGTTTGCTTTGATGAATTTCATTCTGATATCCTTTTGCCACTACTGTTTGCTTTGTTGAAATTCACATATTCTTTTGCCATTTTACTTTCCTCTGCAGGTTCATGTGGAACTGTATACCATGGTGTGTGGGATGAATCAGTATGTTATCTTGCTCTTTCTCTACTTCAAATGTGGATGTGCTACAAACCTTTTTCCAGGAAATGATGTTTCCAATTAGTCAATGTAGACAAAAAGTGCAGTCAAATTTCAATAAGTGACACCTGTTTATCCAGAAACGAATGCTCATAAAATGTCTCTCTGAACAGTGTTTTCATGCCTACATCTTCTGCATAAAGCATATAACTTGATGAAATGTCAAACTATTATTCATATAAACTTAAGAACAGAACAACCCTTCTTATTCATATATCTCAACAAGTCTAACAGTGCTGGTGCATCTTGCGATCTGTTTTCTCCGTAACAGTCTCTAGGTTTTGGAAATGGAGAGAAGCAGCTAAAATATAAAGATGATATGTAATGTTAATGTATGGTTGAGTAAATTGAGTTTTATCTTTGCCAATTACAGGATATTGCTGTTAAGGTATTTTTGAAGCAAGAATATCCAGATGATGTGCTTCTGTCTTTTAGACAAGAGGTGAGCTTCCTACTTATGCAGTATTAGTACTTTGTACTCAAAAGACAGATGAAATGACTGAAAAATTTGAAATGTACCATTTCGAGATTTCTCTTTATGAGTGCTTGAGGAAGTTGTTGCCCTGTTAGCATGGCAGTCTTCATTGATCTGTGTCATATGTTCCACTGTGTTACATTTATCTTGGTTTTAATAAATTTGGTTTTCTTCTTCTTTTGTTTTATATCTGATGGCATACGCTGGTGTTGTTTAAGTAGGTATCTCTTATGAAAAGGCTTCGACATCCAAACGTGCTGCTTTTCATGGGAGCGGTGACTTCACCTCAGCGTCTTTGCATTGTAACAGAGTTCCTCCCACGGTCTGTTCTTGACTTCCCTTTCTGAAAACTCTTTATTCTTTGTTAATAAATATTTGTTTCATAGTTGAATACTGTCTTGTATAATGTACTTCTTGGGCTGCAGCTGCCTCTCATCTCAATCTTTTCTTAATGCAGTGGAAGTTTGTTTCAATTACTACAGAAGAACAAGTCAAAACTAGACTGGAGACGACGTGTTCAAATGGCTTTAGATATAGTGAGTATCGACCTTGCCCCATCCGCTAACAAAAGAAAGAAAAAATATGGTTACAGTGTTTGTTTTACACAATTGTTCTCGTTTTTTAATGTATTGTTGTAGGCTCTTGAGGCATTTTATATCAGGCTATCTTCTGGATTGCATCAAATTGTGTTCATCTGGTGTTTGAATAGAGTCTTGGTTATGTATTTACTAATCTGTGCTTAAAATATATATTAATTTATTTCATCTAGTGTATCAATTATTTTGCAATCCTTCCACAGGCACGAGGCATGAATTATCTTCATCATTTCAGCCCATACTGTCTTGTATAATGTACTTCCTGGGCTGCAGTTGCCTCTCATCTCAATCTTTTCTTAATGCAGTGGAAGTTTGTTTCAATTACTACAGAAGAACAAGTCAAAACTAGACTGGAGACGACGTGTTCAAATGGCTTTAGATATAGTGAGTATCGACTTTGCCCCATCCGCTAACAAAAGAAAGAAAAAATATGGTTACAGTGTTTGTTTTACACAATTGTTCTCGTTTTTTAATGTATTGTTGTAGGCTCTTGAGGCATTTTATATCAGGCTATCTTCTGGATTGCATCAAATTGTGTTCATCTGGTGTTTGAATAGAGTCTTGGTTATGTATTTACTAATCTGTGCTTAAAATATATATTAATTTATTTCATCTAGTGTATCAATTATTTTGCAATCCTTCCACAGGCACGAGGCATGAATTATCTTCATCATTTCAGCCCCCCTATTATTCATCGAGATCTGAAGTCTTCTCAAGGTCGGACATTGTTCATGTTTTTATTCGTAAATCCCTTAATTTGACTTTTTTCTTTTCTGTTTTGGTTTGTTTCTTGAGAGTGTACAACTAGATTTAAGTAAGAAATATATGTGATCCATTTGATGTCATGAAACAGGTTGGTGACTTTGGTCTTTCACGTCTTAAGCATGAAACATTTCTCTATACCAAGACCGGAAAGGGGACGGTACTGTAACTGGCATTCACTATAACCTATAAAAACCAGTCTAAATATTACTGTAGGGTGCTGTATTTTGAAATTCTTGCCTAAGTCTATAATTTTTCTCTTTTGTAGCCTCAATGGATGGCACCAGAAGTTCTGTGTAATGAATCCTCAGATGAGAAGTATGTTGATTGTTCATCTGAATTTTCTCCTTATTCCCCTGCTCTTGTTTTTTTTTTCTTAACTATATTTCTTTATGTATTTCTTGGTGCTTTTTTGACATATACAGGTCTGATGTATACAGCTATGGGGTGATATTGTGGGAGCTCGCTACTGAGAAGATTCCTTGGGATGATCTGAATGCAATGCAGGTATCTTATTATTTCAACTATATTCATCTCTATTCAAGAGATTAAAGAAAGATATCTAACCAATCTTGACAGTGATTTTGGCACTCCAAATTTTGATACATTTTTCACACTTAACTCTACATCTGAGTCGTTAAAAGTGGAGTTCAAGTGTATGTAAAAGTGGAGTATCGAAATTACTCCACTAAATATTGTAATATTCCTTGCTTTCCTAAGAGGTCTGATATTGTACTCGATCAGTTGCTTGGATAATTTGATTTTCAGTTCTTCAGACTAGACCGTGTCATTTGTTATCCAAAAAGAAGAAGACTGTATTTTTATGGGAAGAAATGAACTGAGTTCTTCGCAGTGTCTTTTCAACGTGCTAATTTCTTTTTGTAATAGTAAACAAAAGGACCATGACAGATTGTGTTGACATATAAATAACTAATTGTTTGGGATATTCTTGCAGGTGATTGGAGCTGTAGGGTTCAGGAACCAAAGGCTAGAGATCCCAAAGGATGTGGATCCACAATGGGCTTCTATGATTGAGAGATGTTGGCACAGGTGGTAGTTCTTTCCATGCTTGTTAGTTGATTTAATTTTCTTTCACTATAATAAAAAATCATCTAATGTAAGAAATACTACTCTATTTGGATGACTTCACATTTTTTTGCTACCTGGTGATTGGTCAGGAAGGTTAAAAATGTTCCTATGATCTTTAGGTTCACTTGATTAACACTAAACTTTCTAGCTAGCCAGAACTCACTTGATCGATATGGTTTTGCAGTCACCGTGATTGTTGTCTGTAGCCAACTGCGAGCATAAGTTAGATATGTTTCATAAGAATTTCAGATGTTCATATTAATTCCATAGCAAGTAGCTAGGATGATTTTATTGGAAGATAATATGTGATTTTCTGTAACAAGACGTGGACTCTGTTTGTCAACCTATATCAGTCTATTGTAAAAGTCAGTTTCATTTGAAGATAATGGCATTGAAAGGTCAAAGTGTTTTTTCTTTGCTGTGTTATGAGTTATGACTAACTTCTATCTTTTTTTCTTTTTGCTTTTACCTAGTGATCCAGCTTGCCGGCCAACATTTCATGAATTGCTGGAAGAACTTAAAGCGTTGCAGAGACGGCGTGCTCTCCAGTTCAAAGCAGCGCGTTCTGCCTCTAGTAGCACCCAAAATGAATTGCAGACCAGCCTGAAAGACTGAATGATGGAATTGAATGTATATAAATTTGATTACTTACAATTGTCTTTGCATGCTACATATATATATATATATATATATATATATATATATATATATATAGTAGTTAGCTAGCTAGCTGTCGTCTAACTATTGTCTCTGACACTCGTGCACCAATAAAAGCAAAATGTCTTCCCGGATCCAAATTATGTGGTTGATGAAGGCGCAGAGGTGAAGACCGTACCATTCTCACTAGTTCCTCTAAAGAGCGTCCTCCCCGTCAATAGGTCCTTCACAAGAAGATAATCACGAGAGATTAAGAGATAACAAGTTTATCACTAGTATAATCTGACCTAGCACTCTCTCTCTGCTAGGGTTTATCGTCGACGGCCGTCGATGACAATTTTCAGGCTTCGGCCTAGCCGTCCTCGGGTTCTCTTCAGGCTTCTGCCTCCTCTTCTTCTTGGTTGCACTTGTTGCTCCCAAAACTTTCAATGAGATGCTGCTCGTAAGCGACGAAGATCGCTTAAGTGTGGTTTGGTTTGGAATTGCCGGTGAGACAAGGGTTTGTTTCGACGGCAAAAGTTGGTGGTGGAGTTTGTTGGGAAGGGTGGGATCCAGGCAAACTGTCGGTTCTGGTTCCTTTCTTTTATGGGGGCTTCAAAGGGTTGTTTTCTTTAGGCGGAGATGACGGTGCTTCTAGTGGTTTGTGGTGGCTAAAGGTGGGCTTGCTTACTCGCCGACTGGTTTGGCCATTCCTCTGCTTCTACCATTGGCAGTAGAATTAGGGGAGTTGGAATTGGGTTTGGCAGAGCTGTGGTACATGGGGTCGATTCTGCACGAGGATGACGATGTTCTCTGTGTCGCGGAGGTCGGCCGTGAGGTGGGAGCTGCTGCTCTTGGGATCGGCGACTACAGTGAAACTGTTGGTGGCGGCTGTGCTGGCGGCAGTATAACTGGGGCAGCGGCTGCTAGGGTTTCTCTTACCTGGGCTGGAGTTTGGGTCTTCCTCTTGTGGGCTTGGTTCTCTTTAGTTATTTGGTTTTTCTTTTTTATTTTAGTATTGGGCCTGCTTTCTTTCTTAGAAAAGGAGGCTAGGTTATTTTTCTTGTTTGGAGTGGGGAAGATCAACAAGACACAAGCTTCTCGGTTAATTTTATTGTTTCTTGGGGTGGCTATGTTTCTTGTTTTTGCGCTTAACCGAAAAAGGTGGGTGTGCTAGGAGTGTGCTGAGTAGTATGCTTGTGTGAGGGGTGTGCTAGTATGGTGTGCTCTATGTAATGGCTCTTTCTGACAGCCCTCTGGGTGTCATTATTGTACTGCTTACTGAATTGCATAATGGACGACTTTTTCAACTAAAAAAAAAAAAGTATTATCACTAGTAAACTTATAAATGGAAACAAGGTTGGTAGAAGAACATTAGCATAATATAGAGTATTGTTGTAGAGAATTGGATAATTGTATTGTATTCATCTCACCATGAGATTTATATAGGGTTACATCATGTATACAAAAGGCAATACATAGTAGCTATACTAATCAATCGCACATTACAAGTATGTCAGTCGCATGCATTACGGGTCTGTCAATCGCATACATTACAAGTCTGTCAATCGCATACATTAAGCAATACCTATTGCATGAATAGTCATTATCATTTACAACACTCCCCTTTGGTTATTCCATGTCAATAGTGTTGCATCTGCTATGCGCTTCTAAGTTGTCTCGTCAAAAACCTTGCCAAGTAATAAAAACCCTGTGGGAAAAAACAACATTGGTCGAAGGAGAAAAATAGCATAACGCTTGTGAATGTGGAGTAGTCGACATCCTTCCACACTCCCCCTTGTGCCGCTCAAACTCGGTGATGACGTTTTGATCGTTGCCTGGTAACAAAAACCCTGTGGAACAAAAATAACTCTGGTCGAAGGGCAAAAAGAGCACAACACATCCTTCACTCTTCAAGATCGAACATGTAGACATCATACCTCCCCCTGATGTCAAGGTCTCCCCCTGATTTCTACAATTATGGGAGTTCAGATAACTTTCTTAATCCGATGCTCTTCACATGTTTCTCGAAGGTGGATTTAGGTAACGACTTGGTAAACAAGTCCGCTACATTATCCTCTGAACAGATTTGATTCACTTCAATATTTAGAAGTGTTTGTTGTTGCTGATTGTAAAAAAACTTAGGCGATATATGCTTGGTGTTGTCATCCTTGATGAAACCTAACTTCATTTGCTCAATACAAGCTGCATTATCTTTATAAATGCATGTAGGTTCATCTGTGGTAGACTTCAAACCACAAGTTCCTCGAATGTGCCTAACTACAGACCTTAGCCATATGCATTCTCACACGGCTTCATGTAGAGCGATAATCTCTGCATGATTTGAGGAAGTAGCAACAAGGGTATGCTTTGTAGACCTCCAAGATACCGCAGTGCTACCCATGGTAAAGACATAACCCATTTGGGAGCGACCTTTGTGAGGGTCAGAGAGATACCCTGCATAAGCAAAACCCATCAAGACATCGTTGTCATTTTGATGGAAGGGAGGAGGAGCACGGAAGGTGGCATTCCGCCTTGTGGAGTCTGATCCCACACTTCCGTTATTTCTTTTCTCTCTGTAAGGATAGAACAAGCCCATATCAATCGTACCTCTTAAGTATCAAAAGATTGTCTTTATGCCAATCCAATGGCGGCGTGTTGGAGCAGAACTGTGTCGAGCTAACAAGTTCACTGCTAATGAGATGTCCGGTCTTGTGCATTGAGCTAAGTACAATAATGCGCCTATTGCACTTAGATAGAGGACTTCAGCCTCTAATAAGTCTTCGTCCTCATCCCTTGGACGAAACGGATCTTTTTCAAGCTCAAGACTACGACTGATCATGGGAGTACTCACAGGCTTTCCTTTATCTTCATTAAAGCGCCTTAATAATTTTTGAGTATATGCTGACTGATGGATCATAATCCCATCACTACGGTGCTCGAGTTCTAGTCCGAGGCAAAATCGTGTTTTCCCAAGATCTTTCATCTCAAATTCGGATTTCAAGTACTTAGCAGTTTCCTTTAACTCATCTAGAGTTCCAATTAGGTTCATGTCATCGACATAAACTGCTACAATTGCAAATCCGGAACTTGTCCTCTTTATAAACACGCATGGGCATATTTCATTGTTGACAAATCCCTTCCCAATCAAGTAGTTACTTAGACGGTTATACCACATCCGTCCGGATTGTTTCAATCCATATAGTGAGCGTCTCAATCTTATTGAAAACGCACTCCGTGGTTTAGAGCCACTTGACTTGAGTAATTGAAGTCTATCTGGAACCTTCATATATATCTCTGAATCTAGATCTCCATAGAGATATGCTATAACCACATCCATAAGCTACATGTCAAGTTTTTCGGAAACTACCAAACTGACAAGGTAGCGGAACGTTATAACGTCCATTACGGGAGAATATGTTTCCTCGTAGTCGATTCCAGGGTGTTGTGAGAAACCTTGCCCCACAAGGTGGGCTTTGTATCTAACAACCTCATTTTTCTCATTACGCTCTCTAACAAAGACCCATTTATGGCCAACAGGCTTTATACTTGGGGGTGTCAGTATTATAGGCCCAAATACCTGTCTCTTTGTTAGTGAATCCAATTCAACCTGGATCACATCTTTCCATTTAGTCTAGTCTGCTCTTCGTTGACATTCCTCAACGGAGAGAGGTTCGATATCATCGTGTTCTATAATTCCTTGAGCAACAGAATATGCAAACACATCATCAAGAATAATAGAATCTCGATTCAACATCTCATGTACACTAGTGTAATTCATGGAGATCTCCATATTCCCTAGAATTGGTTCTAACATTGGAGCGTCCCCCAATGATGTCTCTTAGACATAACCATAATCCGGAATATCTTCATGAGACGGGTTATTTATGTCGATGATTAATGGATCTTTCTGTGCCAAACTCGCTTTCTTTCTCGGGCAAGAATCTATCGAACCTTTGGGCCTCCTACGTTTCCTTGCTGCTGGGAGCCCGACCTGAGCCACATTGCCATCACTATTAGTGGTGGAGGCGCCATGCCCAATACCCCTAGGGGTGGTGTCATGTCCCTGATTTTTAGGGACATCAATCCTTGCAGGCACGTTTGCAGCAGGTATATGTGATCTTGTCACTTTAGCGATATCAGAAAATGCATCTGGCATAGAGTCTGCTATGTTCTAAAGATCGAGAATTCTCAGCACTTCAATTTCGGACTGTGCGGTTCGGGGGTCAAGATGAGACAAAGTGGGGACAGACCACGACAATTCCTATCGTTCCTGTTGGAAATTATTGTTCATATCTCCCCTTAATGATGGGAAGACTGTCTCATCAAAGTGACAATCCGCAAATCTAGCTGTAAATAGATCACCTGTCAAGAGTTCTAAGTAGCGGATAATGGTTGGAGAGTCATATCCAACATAAATGCCTAATCGTCTTTGAGGACCCATTTTGGTGCGCTGTGGCGGTGCAATTGGCACATAAACTGTACACTCAAATATGCGTAAGTATGAGGCATCAGGGTTATATCCAGTAACCATCTGGGACGAAGAAAAGGGTTGAGTGGCAGTAGGCCTCAGACGAATGAGCACAGCTGCATGCAATATTGCATAGCCCCAAGCAGAAACAGGGAGATTGGTGCGCATAACCAATGCTCCAGTGACCATTTGAAGTCTTTTAATGGCAGCTTTTGTGAGACCATTTTGGGTGTGAACGTGAGGAACAGGGTGTTCAACCTCAATCCCAATGGACATGCAATAGTCATCAAACGTTTTTGATGTAAACTCTCCAGCATTGTCAAGGCAAATTGACTTAATGGGATGATCAGGGTGGTGAGCCCTTAATTTAATGATTTGTACTACGAGATTAGCAAATGCAGCATTTCTTGTGGACAATAGCATGACATGTGACCATCGTGTCAATGCATCAACCAACACCATAAAATATCTAAATGGTTCGCAAGTTGGTTGAATAGGTCTAGAAATATCACCTTTGATTCTTTGTAAGAATGGAATACTTTCTTTAGTGTCCTTTGCATAGGATGGTCTCGATCCTAATTTTGCTAAAGAGCAGGCTTTGTAAAACGAAAGATGGACTTTAGAAGCAACCAGGGAAGTATCTGGTTGAGCCATGAAGTCACAATTGACTTTAGAAAGTAGAAAAAGGAACCAAGGAGGTATTGGTGGCGTCAATACCACTTTTGGGCTGCAGGGGGTAGGCGGCGCCAGCCCTACCTTGGATCGAATTTTGGTTCTGACTTCTTTTTGTTTTGAAAAATGGATGTTCGTGTGAAGTCTTTAATATACTGATCATCATATCACGACCTGGGTGTCCCAAACGGTCATGCCAAAGCCTATGTGTCAGAATCCCATAAGTCATCTCTCATGACATGGTTGGATTCAATAATTTGAATAGTGGTTGCATACAACCTACTAGATAGACACATAAGTTTCTCTAATACTCGTTTATGTTTGTAGTCATTAGAGGTGATGCAAAGGAACTCTTGTCCATTCTCACAATGTGTTTCCACATGAAAACCATTGGCTCTTATATCTTTAAAACTCAATAGGGTCCTTCCAGCCCTATGAGCATATAGAGCTTCGGTGACATTAATACTTGTGCCATTTGGCAATATAAATTGAGCTGGTCCTCGATCATGAATCAATTGTGATAGTCCAACCATCATAGTCACAGAAGATCGACTAGGCATCATCCATAGAAATAGTTGCCTATGTCGCAATATAGTATGTGTGGTGCCACTATCAACAAGGCATTCCAACTCTCCAGGAAACATACTGAAAAATAATAAAGTTCGGAATTAAAACATGTTCATGACAAGGAAAGTAGAGAGAGATGTTGGTGGAGCGAGGCTCTCTTAAGTACCATTAATCTCAATGAATTTCCTAGACATCATATTTCATTGGGTGCACTACATAAGAAAGAGTTTAATACAATTGTCATTTATTAACGAAGGCATATTGCCATTACAAAAATTCTTGGAAAATAAAAGGACTAATCTAATCAAAGTCTGTGGAATCCTTGTGCACTTCATCGTCAGCTTTGAAGTCCTCTATGGTGAGATGGATGTCTCCACCATTTTCTTCTTCTTCTGCAAGGTACTCTTCTTGCTCCCTCAGGTCCCTATATGCCCTGTATCTTGAAGCTAGTTGCTCGCTTGCCTTGCATTGCTTGAACAAATACTCACTTGTTCCACATCGATGACACATGTCATTGTGGTGCCTCCCTTTAACTGAGGTGCACATTGTGGGCGTTCCCTCGGAGGGTTGGTGACACCACCACGAGACATGGCGCCTCCACCACAAGCCATGGCCCCACCACCATGACCAGGGATACCACGACTACCTCTCCCACGTGTGGCATTGCCACTAATTGTATCCGCACCAAACCTGCGGTTTCCTTCATTGTTAGGGTGGTTATATGGACCCATATGTCCCTCATATCCCTTATTCTTAGGGTTCTGCTCCTTGCGCCCTCTTTTGGGTGCATTATAATTCGCCTCATGAACGCTTTTAGTTCCAATGGCCTTGAATTATAATTCCTCACGAGTATGTTATCATGTTTCTCAGCTACAGATATGAGATTGATAAGCTGATGAAACCTCGTGATTGGTCCAGCATTGAGACATGGTTGTGTAGGTTGGCGTCGATGACTAAAATAGAGACATGGCCTAGTGTGCCTGTGACATATCAGAGAATACGTTTGGCTGCAATGAGATGCGGAGCACGAGGTTGACTCATGAATTGTGACACAGAATTGACCGCAAAGGCGATGTCAGGGCGTGTAAGGGTTAGGTACTACAAGGAGCCAACCATTTGCCTCTAGTAAGAGAACCGAAGAGGAATTGTAAATCACCAGCCAACTTTCTGTTACAAAATTGACAGATAAAGCAGGCACTTACAGATACTTACACCAGTTATTGAAAGTGGTATTGGCACTTATTATTTTTTATTTTTTCTTGGCAGTCTAAGTAGAAAGATAATGTACGTGTTTTATGTAATACGGTTATAATTCCTCTATCTACCATCTTTGTTCGTATAACATCACTTAACTTAGTCTTATCAGAGCTCTTTCCTTATAGTGTCAATGGCTTTGATCTTTGATTGACTAAAACACTATTTATAGTGAAGGTTGGCATTCCCTGCTGAAGTCTTTCCCCTCAACTACTTCAAGAAATGTTCCATAGCAGTCGATTGAGGATTGAAGGCGGCCTAGCGCTAGAGCTGTGGATCAGGAAGATTCCAAAGCTCAAGAATGCGGAAGTCCAATATATATATAAGAGAAGAAAGATGTTATTTCTTGATTATTGTGGAGCTTCCTCTGGCTCCGAGACACACTGTAGGGAGTGTACATTAAATAAGGGCTCGAGACTTTTCAATTTCACCAAGAAATGCTCCTTCTCACTGAACAAACTTCACGGGCATCTAATCCACCATATTCTTCTCGTTGAAGGCACCTTATCACTATACAAACTATGTTAGAGAGGAAAGATCCCACATTGAAATAGTGACAAATAAAATATAACTTATAAGTGGGTGGCTCTCACCCAATTGTACCGAGGTCTTTTGTGATTAAAACCCAACACCTATTGGGTGGTTAAGTTGGATAGTATCGGTACAATGGTGGGTTACGGGCCACACTTGTCGCTGTTTAATATGGTATCAAAGCGGGTCGCGGCTCTCACCCAATTGTTCCGAGGCATTTTGTGATTAAAACTCAACACCTACCGAGTGGTTAAATTGGGACAGTATCGGTACAATGATAGGCCACAGGCCACACTTGTCGCTGTTTAACAAACTGCTCTTTACTTCGTGGTTGGATTGAATTACATCTTCATCTCGTAGAGTGCATTCTATGTCAACCACTAATTTGCTAGTAACACATTCTGAAGTGTAAACTTCTTTTGTAGAATAAAGCCATCCCACATTGAAACAGTGACAAATAAAATATAATTTATAAGTGGGTGGCTCTCACCCAATTATACTGAGACATTTTGTGATTAAAACCCAACACTTATTGGGTGGTTAAATTGAGATAGTATCGGTACAATGGTGAGCCACGGGCCACAGTTGTTATTGTTTAACAAACTGCTCTTTATTCGTGGTTGGATTGAATTACATCTTCGTCTCGTAGCATGCATTCTATGTCAACCACTAATTTGCTAGTAACACATTCTGAAGTGTAAACTTCTTTTGTAGAATAAAGCCATAGCCATTGAAGGATATTAGGATTATGTGTGCTTTACCAAACTAAGATTACTTTCTATTGTGTAAACTTCTTTTGTAGAATAAAGCCGTAGCTGTTGAAGGAGATCAAGAGTATGTGTGCCTTACCAAACTAGGATTACTTTCTATAGTTGTAATATGAGAGAATGTTCTAGATTCCTAGAATAAGATTCCTTGTCTACCCTTGTGCCACGCCACCACTTCCTGCGTGCCACCACCTTATGCAATCCTACACTCCTGCATCAACACATGCGTATATGAAGTTTTCAAGCATAGAAATCTCCGAGTAAGTTTTTAATAAAAGTTCCCGCTTTCTGTATTTTATTATTTTCTTTTCTTTTCTGGAGGACTTCCCAAATCTCTTTTTCTTCATCCCAGCTTTCTTGTAACTTGGGTTAGATTCATAAAAGCGGAACCATGGAGAGTTCACGCTAAACTACGAACTAAGAGCGTTCGTAAGCTACGAATTAAGAGCTTTCGTGAACATCGAAAATTGACCATTCAAACATCATTGTTTCAGTCTAATCCAAACTTCTTGGAAATCTATTTCTTGGTAGCAAAGAGGCTCATAAATCTTCTATTAATTGTCGTGGAAGTTTTTACTCCAAAACTAATTTATTCTCCTTCATTTTTGAATGTCGAATGCAAATCTGCAAAAACTCGACTTCACTAAACTAGATTCGAATGACATTGGTTATCACCGATCGGTGAATAACTTCAAGAATCACCTTACTACTAATGGGATTCTGTGGAGTAGAGCTGACAAAACAGGAATTAATTGAGAAAACACTCTCAACCTTCCCATTTCAGCATTAATGGTTGCAAAGTAATATAGGCTTGAGTGCAATGCTAGATGGATCATGAGGTTTCATTAGCTTATCACTACTATGTCAATTGTTGAGAAACATGACAATATACTCATGAAAAATTATAATTCAAGGCCGGTTGAAACTAAGAGCATTTACGAGGCAAATTATAATAGCGCACCTAAATGAGGGCACAAGGAGCGGAACTCTAAAGTTAAGGGACAACAAAATGGACGTATGGCTCCATAAAACCGCCCTACAAAGGAAGGAAAACCATCATATTGATGCGCGGACATGTGGCAAAGTTGGCCAGCGTGGGAGAGGCAAAGACGGCGCAGCCGATAGTGGCGGTGCCGCCACCAACATCCCTAAGGGACATCGAAATGCACAAAGTACATCTCAATTAATGGGTGAGGTATGCTATAGATGTGGATCTTCAGAGCATTGGTTTAAACATTGTAATGCGAGTGAAAAACAAGATACACAATACAAGGTGTATAAAAATATGAGAGAGCATGAGGCTTATCTCGCAGCTGAAGGAGAAGATGGAGATGACAATGACGTCAATCTCACTATTGCAGACTTCAAATCTGGCAAGGGAAAAAATATTGATGCCGCAGATTTTGATTAATAGTCTTTATTTTTCAAGAATATATGTAATTGCATTTTGCCAAAGACATGATCAATAAATGACAATAGTTCTAACTCTTTCTCAACTAGGCTCATCTAATTAATTGTGATGTCTATGAAAGTTTTGATATGAGAGAATTGTTTTACAAATGAGTATTGCTCCACCAAAATCTCGTCTTAGCTTAGCTGGTCACTATCAAATTAGAGTAACTGAAATGATTGAGTAATTACTATTTGTTGGGCTAAATATTGTTTAGTACCCTGTGTATGGGTCAAATATCGATCCAGTCCCTCGACTTTCAATTTCATCAAAAACACCCCCACAATATCATTTTCTCGTCCAATAGGTCCCTCCGACTGAATTCCGTTAATTTTAGACGTTAAGTGCTGACATGACATTTCCAACACATCAAAAGTGGGGCCCACACGGAAGTGAAATTCCCAAACTGACCCTGGGCAACAGAATATGGAAAAATCCAAAATTAATTCTAGCTTTGAGGTTGAGGAGACTCAAACCTCTCCCAAAGCATATGCAAATGAATGTCCAACCACCAGACCACTTGCATGGTTTCGGTATATTGCAAACAAAAATAATATATATCTGTATAATAGTTGTTAGGTCCATAATTACCTACTAATTATTCTCCTAATCTTGCACTTTTGCTTAACCTTTGTGTTTATTTATATATAT
>BDJD01009173.1:0-11744 GCA_002564525.1 Rosa multiflora
CACCGCACTACCATGCCCCTCACCGGACACAATCTCAGGGGCCAAGTATTCGTGAGTCCCAACAAAAGACATGGACCGGACGTCAACAGGCTCAGCCACAAACTCAGGTCCGTCCCGATGGCCCTGCTTCTTCTTCTTGCGCTTGCTCTTCGGGTGGAAACATGACACAGCAGGAACTATACAATTTGGAATGATGCATGAAGATGAGGTAAAGCGAGGTGGATCAACTGCATAGTCTTTTTGAGGGGCGGCGACTGGAGTGTTTTGATCAGAAATTATATGAGCAGCAGATGCAACATCATCGCATTTCAATGAGAGGTCAAAATCTGTGAGCATGATGTGGCCATCGGATCGAACTAAAACGTTTTCGGGCTTGAGATCACGATACACAATTCCCATCATGTGAAGGTACTCTAGAGCTACAACCACTTCGGATGCATAGAACCTAGTCAAGAGATTAAATACAAGTTAATAAGTCAAATTTCACATGATTTCTTAAATCATAATCCCTTATTCATAGAGCACTATGATAGATATAAATAATCTAAATAAAAGATGACATCCTACAATGGGTAATGATAGTTTTAAGAAACTAAATCTATAAAAGTACATGATTAAGCATAATGTTGCAAATGATGATCAATCATTAAAAGAAACAAGTAATCTACAACATCATAATTGACTCCTTAATAACACATATCACAGCAAAAAAATCTTGTTTCCCTTGAATTAGAATATTATGTTAGGTCCTTTACTCAAAAAAGAAATTATATATTATGGTAGGTCATAACCTACACATTTCTGTTGTTACCTACAGAGCTGTTGATCATTGATCAAATGGTTACTAGCTTTGCTCGTTTCTGTGCTTTCCTCTCCAAATTGGTGCAAAACATATGATTGATAAACTGCAAGGCCTACAACAACTTTCTATATTCATATTACCTGACCAACCTTATCTTTATATCAGTAAAACAACTCTTGGTAGCTCATTGGCCCCCATGCTTTTAAAACCATCAGTTGCAAACACTTTTGGAAGAAAAAATGATGAAGAGTTGGTAAAATCTTTATAACAGTTTCCAAAAGAAAGAAAAAATAATAATGATAAAAAAGAAATTAAGTTGGCATTTTTCTTGGTAGTAAAAGAGAGAGGAATCAATTTAACTGGGTTCTTTTTTGTTTTTGTCAAAATCTCTTTGGATTACTAATAGCACTCCCTGTTTTTCACCTACTTTCTACCGTCTTTTACCTTCCTAAACAGACAAAGCTGATCAAAGCAAATATAAACTACAGGACCAGTGGGCCTCATCACTAGATTCCCTACAGTACTAGTTTTTGAGTTTTTGGCATAAAATTCTATAAATAGTCTGAGGTGTGAACCAAAAAAGCAAAAAAGAAAGATCATAGGGCCACATGGCAAAAGAAAACTATTGGGGCCACTATTCAGAGAGATATCATAGGTATCCCTCGTTTCATGTAAATGAACCCAGAAATCCTGCTTAAATTAACAAAACTCTCAAAAGATGAGGATTCATGTTTTCAGGGATCTGTTTGTTCCATTCAAGCAACAAAAGCCTAGACTAAGAGGTCCACAGTTTGAATGTGAAATATTGAGAGAATAGAAAATAAATAAATAAAATTATTTGCATTAAATCTTTCTCGTTGATCTAATGTCATGAAACCAATGAACATACATGTCTTAAATTATTAGGTAGTCTTAAATAATTGGGTCAGCTTGTAGGTATCAAAGTGATTCTGATTTTAAAATCATTAGTTGTTGCTCAACCAACTACAGCAACAGGGCAGAGGCAGACACTGTTATCACCAATTATAGTGAAGAGACACACATTTATCAATAATACACCCAACCAAAACAAAAGGAGTAAAAAAAGAAACTACATCCCAATGAATTCAAGTTTATGAAAGCCTAACCCATCCCTGAACCAAAAGGTCTTAATTATCAGAAAACGAGTCGCACTAAAAACCACAAGGTACAGACATATATGGGTTGCTTTAGCTTTAAGGTCATTACATCTTTAACTGCACAACCCACTGTTGTTACATAGTACACATTCCAATATGTATGCCAAATTCCAAAGAGCAACAACTAATAACGACGAAAACATAAGGCAGTACTATAAAAATAATTATGAAATAATGTTATAACATATGCGAATGAGGCAAATAGTTTTTAGCAGAATAAATGCACAATCTTCCACCAAAGCTCACCGTCCACCTAATTAATAATAGTAATGTACCATCTTAAACCCTCAAATTCTCTTTGTTTCTTTTTTTTTCAACTTGAGCTAGACTCACTGACTGTTCACAAATAGACCATTTTATAATTTCGTACAACGTGCACTACATGTTCACAGATTTGATACTCTCCTAACTTTGTACTACTACGTGCATGTAGTTACTAATTTATTGACACCGAGTCAACACAGGTACTTTTCATTCTTTGAATCTCACTCTTCTTTCTTCTTTACAAAACAGATATTAGCCAAAAGTAATTGACTTTGTTTCTTTGAAAATTAACGTAATCGACTTTCTTTAACGAACAATGCGCCACGTGGCAAACCAGGCGACTCCTCAAAATTTAACCCCCCACCATCTAGATAAGACACACACCGTAATTCCCGTCTTGCTCAATCAAATCGCGAAAACAACCTATGCGACTGTGACTAACCGCTGGACCCCACTGGTAAAAAAACAGTGGTAATTACTAATTACTCGACCGAAAAAAGAGACGGTGATTATTTACCGCAACCCGTAATCCAAGCCCTCCAATTATTTTTTTCAAACCAAGGCAGTAAAAACAAGAACCAAGACAGTAAAAAATTTAAAAAAATAATAAATATAAATAAATAAAAAGAAAAGCAAAGGAAGGGGGAGTGCTGACGTGCGCACCTGACGGCAGACTCATGGAAGCGTTTCAAAGGCTGGCGTTGTCGGAGAACATGGAGGTCACCGCCGGGGCAGAACTCGGTGAGCAAGAAAAGCCAGTTGGGCGCGTCTATACTGGCGTAGAGCGTGGGCAAAAATGGGTGCTCCAACAATTCCAGTATTTCCCTCTCTGTCCTCGCCCTCCCTTCCTTGCTCCGACTAATCAGCTCCTTCTTGTCCATCACTTTCGCCGCGAACACGCACCCCTTGCCGTCGCCGGACTTCAGCTCGGCCAGGTACACCGACCCGATGTCGCCGGAGCCGAGCCGCTCGGAGAATTTGAGGTCCGAGAGGGCCAGCTGTCGGGTCGGGGACTCGGATCGGATCTTGTGGATTGCGGACCAGCGGGGGTCCGAGGACGGGGCTCGGGGCTTGGCGAGGAGGGAGCCGAGGCGAGCCGAGGAGGAGCACGAGGCGGTTAGCGTGGCTTCGGAGCCGGAGCTTGTGCTTCGTTTGGATTCGGTGGCTGCGGTTGTGGCCGTGGAGGTGAAGCTGATGCTCTGGAGATCGTCGGCTAAGTCATCAAGCCACGGCTCCATTGTTGGAGAGACTGAGAGAGAGACTAGTCTCTCTCTGTGTGAGGGAGGGAGAGAGAGAGAGAGAGAGAGAGAGAATGAGAGAGATTGTGTCCGCGTGAGAGTGAAGGTTTTGAAGGGTGGCGAGAGGTTTGTTTTGGGCTTGGAAAAATGGATGTGGGTTCGGGTTGCCTGGGAATATGGGTGCAAAACCGGCCCGACTTTTTGTCAACCATGCCTTAATAGTTGACATTTTCATTAATGCATTATTTCCTAAAAATCATATGCCATATTTTCTTTTCTTTGCCAAGAAGAGGAGAGAGAGAGAGAGAGAGAGAGAGAATGAGAGAGATTGTGTCCGCGTGAGAGTGAAGGTTTTGAAGGGTGGCGAGAGGTTTGTTTTGGGCTTGGAAAAATGGATGTGGGTTCGGGTTGCCTGGGAATATGGGTGCAAAACCGGCCCGACTTTTTGTCAACCATGCCTTAATAGTTGACATTTTCATTAATGCATTATTTCCTAAAAATCATATGCCATATTTTCTTTTCTTTGCCAAGAAGATAATGCTATACAATCAACCTAGTCACAAGATGACCAAAGAATTTATCGTTATTTATCTCATCTCTTGATATTTAATTCTATGTCAAGATTGGAAATTTTAATTTAACCCAAATTCTAAACTAGTATTTTATTTTTAGACGAGTTAAGATTTGACTAGAACAATACTTATATAATCGATGAATTGGTCTTTTTTAGCATATTTTCTATTTTGGCTCCTTAACTATTTTGGAGAACATGTTTAGCTTTTTATCTATTTTAGTAGTTGCATCAGACTCCTAAATGAGACTCTCTATAATTTAAAATATTTATTTTAGTTATTTTATGTAATTTATAAATATATTTAAACTATTTAATCTTCATTTAAAAAGTAATATAAATTTAAAATTAGCTAAAATATAAAACACTAATAAAGACGTATTTCTAAAATGACCAGACAAAATGACTTTTTAGTTACTTCAGCTAAAATTTGACTCAAAAATAGCTAACATTGCTACAATCTTATTGCTCATTTACTAGCTCTTTTTGGAGCTCAGAGTCAGCCGGGCATAGATGAAAATCTTCACATACATAATGCTCCCAATTCCTAGACCCAAAAAAAAAAATGCTCCCAATACAAAAAGAAAAAGCTATATAATCAAATGTAATTATTGGAATCAATTGACATCAAAAGTACCTGAATTGGTCGATGCCATTTAATCAAATTGAATGGCTACAAGAGAGAACCTCCAAACGCTATTCCAATTGTTAATTGTTTCTATCATGCCTTGATTATCTCCATTAGCTTGTTCACCTCCATAAAGTTTCCATCATACCTTGATCGTATCAATTAGATCCGCATTACCCCTCAATTTTCTCATTTAATAATTGGGCCTTTCCTTTCCTAATGAAGTCCTTGTGCAGTTGTGCATTATTTTTGGTTCTTTAATTTCCTCCACAATCTATCTTATCTTTTCTATTTTTTGGTAAAGTAGTGTTTTTTTTTTTTTTTTGATTCAATGGTATAGATGGTAGTGTTGGAATTTAACTCCACCAGAATGCACCCTTAAATGCATGAAGAAGATAGCCAACAATAAACAATTGTCTACCAAAATGATCATTCCATCACCTCAAGCGGTTCTTTAGACCGGAAGAGTATCTAGTGTCTCATGACAATAGATTTGATCTCCTCAACTTTGATACATTAGAGGGTTTTTTTTTGGGCATGTTTAGGATTGTTTCTAGTAGAACTAAATTGTTTTTTAATTAATAAAGAAAATTAATTGTAATATATAAAAATTATAAAAAATATATATATAAAATGTGTCTTGGAGTGTCTTAGGGGCACTTCAAAAGTGCTTCCTCATTTAGAAGCGTTTTTATTAAATTTAAAAAGCACTTCTAAGTCTTTTAAAAATAATTCCAAACAAGTACTTGATATTTCTTTATATATAAAATTATAAAAAAAATCATCAGAAAATGAATAAATTAAGAGAAAAATAGTGTAAAAAGAAAACCCATGTGGAGAAGTGTGATTTGCCCATTCTAGGAAGCATGGTTTCCTAATTAATTGAACTTGGGTAAACGATGCAAACCCGCACGAGACGAGGGGGTGTTTCTCGAGACCAGAAAGTTGTAGTTACTTTGGCAAAAGCTTGGGTGCATGTGGTGAAGAAAATAGTAGTATATTTTGGAGAGAGAAGAAGGATGTGATAGAATTCATAATTATGTAGGGCACATTTTATATATTAAAATCAGAGGCTTAGCCTTAAAGTGGCTAAGTTACTTAGGCGCACCAAATGCTTCGAATTGTATTCTATTGCTACTAAATTAGGTTAAGATGTGTTGTGTTTTTTTTCTTAATTTGCACTGTGAATAAACCAAAGGATGTATAGACAAGACAAGTGCTTCGAGGTTAAAATCTCTTGCTTTGGGTGACCGCAAGTCCGCAACTTTATGGCTTATCCATGTTTTTCACAACTGTCTCTTCGTGTTATGGAAATGCACTATTGTAACTTTTTCTTATTGTTTTTGCTTTTAACTTATTAGCTTGCTTAATGCATGGGATCTTTTTTATGTTTTATTAAGCAAACTATTGTCTTAGTTAATCATAGTCATCGATCAAATTTAAAAGAAAAAACAATCAGTCTCGTCATCCAAAAAAAAAAAAAAACAATCAGTCTCAACATGAATCCAAATTAAAACTAAACTGATACTTGTTGTATTCGTTACCCATAATCCAAATAAAAAGTCAATGGAAACAAAGTGCTCACTAATAGCGTCGAAAACCCAAAACCTAGCAGCCGCTCTGCTAGGGTTGAGATTGAAAATTCTTGCTTTCAGTTTAGAATTTCATCCAGGATTATGGATGTCTTCCCCTTCTTGGAGCTTGATCGGAAGTCGTTGGATCGGGAGCGCTTGGATTCTTCTTCTTCTTCTTTCTCCTCGCAGGTTAGGCAACAATTCAAAGAGAAGGGCTGTGGGACTCTAAGGGCGTTGGTGTGGACGAGTGGTAGTGCACGTTGACGACTAGAGGCTCTAGTGGTTTCTAGCAGTGGGGCAGTGGTGAAGGTGGTTGGTTTGATGGAGGTTAATTGGTGTCGTGGCTGAATGTTGGTGATGGTGGCCTCGGTGTGGGTGGCGGCCAGTGGCGGATTCAGGATGCAAATTTGGGGTGAGATAATTTAAGGCTTGCTTACAATTTTTTTTTATTCATCAATAATGATCTCAGGAATTTTGAGACTGGATTTTAGAAGAAATACTAATGGAGTATGTTGTAACAAAAATAAAAAAGGGAGAACAAAATGTGGAAAGAGCAAAGAAAAAAAACATGCAAGGTTTGCATTTCAGAGAAGAAATTTTTAAGAAATACTAAGAGAAAAAAACTAATAAAAATGTTGTAACAAAAGAACGGAAAAAGGGACAAGAAAATGAAGAAAGTGACAAAAAATAGAAAAAAGAAAAACGGAACAGAAGAAAGAATAACATGCAACAAAAAAAAAAAAAAAAGAAAGAAATGAGTTAACTGCAAAGAAAACAGCAATGAGGGGACTCGAACCAATGTTAGGCTTGAGAAAAAAAAAAGTTTGTCACTTTGTCAACGGAACCAGACTTACATTCATGATAAGTTAGCACACTTATACTCTCTAAATTATTGCAACCACTTTAGGTTAGGCTGTAGCCCAACTAGCCCTTCACATAGATACGTCCTTAGTGGCGGTGGCAACTCGGCAACGCTGATGGTGTTGCTTTGATTCAGTGCAGCGATGGTCCTGGAGGGATAGTTTTTGAAGTGCGATGAGGGAGGCTGATGAAGCACGTTGGTCTGAGGGCAGCTTCCTTATAAAGCTCGGGTTTTCGGACTGGTAACTTTGTTGCTGGTGTCGGTGACGTTGTGGGAAGCAAAGATGGTTGTGACAGGGGCTGCAATGGTCCTGTGGATGGTTTTGACTACGACAATGGCCCGACGGCTGGTTTTGAAGTCGACGGTGGCATGATGGCTGGTTTTGACGACGACAGTGGTCCAATGGCTGGTTTTGATGACGACGGTGCCCCGATGGCTGGTTTGACGACGACGACGGCCCTAATGCCCGATGGTTGGGGTACCCTTAGCAATTTGAGTTGGGCTGGTTTGATTGGGCATGGGCTTCAAGCTTTGTTAGAGTTTGAGATCTAGGATTAGGCCTTAGTCTGTTAGGACTTAGTTCAAGGTTAATGAATTCTTCAAGGTGGCTGCCTAGACCCTACCTAACCACCTCGATTAGTCTGGGTGGTGCCTAGGCAAGCCGAGTTTTAAAAAGTGTTAAAAATATTTTTCTTGTAAAAGTAAAATGAAATTGGAATTGGTCTACTCATTTCATTTCATAGTCCCTTTATATAGGGAGAGGATTACAACGGAAATATGCATTACATTAAATACATTGAATGCTAATTGATCTTTAATTGTGCTGATTGATGGTAATCATTGATTCCTTGATTCCCTCTCCGTCAGTTGCTTTGACGAAGGCACATAATCTGTTTTTCCTTTAACATTTCTCAAATAATATGCATTATATGCTTAATATTTTTACTATGTTTTTAATTAATTACACTACTAAGTATAGTTTTTTATTTTAATTACACTTATTTATATGTTGTATGATAAAATAAAATTAAAATAAATATCCGCACAAGCTCCTAGGTGCTAGGTAAGCCCAGCGCCTTAGCGATTTTTAGAGCATTGGTAACTACGAATGTTATGGAATTACTTTGACCATTTCCCCTTAGACTAATGACTCATATGTTTTAAACTCCAAGCTATATAACCATCCCTTCAGTTCTTGGGCCTCAAGCTTCTGACTGATATTTGCCATAAGTCTATTCAAGTTGATACTTATATGGCGTTATTTTAGAGTTGGTTAGCCGCTCAAGGTTATGACTGCTCGATCGAGTGTTAGGATGTGAGTCACCAACTCTATGTTTCACAATTAAGTGGTCTGCTCCTCCTAGTTCTTTTGTTAAAATCAATT
Organism: Rosa multiflora; assembly: GCA_002564525.1. Taxonomy (NCBI): domain Eukaryota; kingdom Viridiplantae; phylum Streptophyta; class Magnoliopsida; order Rosales; family Rosaceae; genus Rosa; species Rosa multiflora. The sequence continues at coordinate 8,502 of BDJD01009173.1, forward strand.
TTGATGGTTCAGTTAGTAGGGATTTAGCTGCTAGTGGTTTCATTATTAGAGACCATGATGGAAGACCAGTTATTGCTGCCACCAAGTATGTTGGTAACTCCACTACCCCTATTGTAGAAGCTATTGCTCTTAGGGATAGCCTGATTGCGGCCAAAGACAAAGGTTTTACAAGACTTGAAGTTGAAGGAGACTCGAAGCTAGTTATTGATGCAGTTAATGGAATAGTAACCCCACCTTGGAGGCTGCTCAAATTGATTGAGGACATTAGAACTATTGCAACTTGCTTTTCTCAAATTTCCTTTAAGCATATTTATAGGGAAGCAAATTGTGTAGCTGATGCCATTGCAAATTTAGGACATGAAGCTATGTCTCCTCTGCATTGGAGTGATAGGGTTCCTAGTGAGGCATCTAGAGCCTTATTATTTGATGTTGTAAACATTGGTTGCCCAGGAGGCTTCTTTCTTTAAGTATTTTATTTTGGATTAAATTCAGTTTACCCCCTTGAGGTTTGGGGGTAATTTCATGGTGTCCTCTCAATTTAATCAATTTATCTCTTGGGCTTTTCAATTCTCCTCAACCTTGTCCATTTCGTCCAATTTGGACGTTAAGTCTGAAAAAAAAAAGCCACTTTAAAGGGCTAAAATTGTCATTTCAAAGAAAAAAAAAGACCATGACAAAAAAAAAATTCCTCTTTTTTTTTTTGTCATGGTGTTTTTTTTTTCCTTGAAATAACAATTTTAGCCCTTAAAGTGGGCTTTTTTGTCAAACTTAACTTCTAGATTGGACAAAATGGACACGGTTGAAAAAAATTGAAAAGCTCGAGGGGTAAACTGATTATATTGATATGACATGGACTAACATGAAATTTACCCTCAAATCTCAAGGGGGTAAACTGAATTTAATCCTTTTATTTTCATAAAAAATTAAAACTCTATATTTCATATATCACTCTATTTATGTGTTACGTATTTATTTATTTATTTTATGCCAATGTTGGTGATCGGAGATAATTGAAGACAATTTTTTGGGATGGGAGGGAGTAGGTCTTGCTTCATATTTGTTAATGATGGTTTACACGACTTGAGGCAGATAAACTAACTACAAAGCTATGCCTGTCAATCAAGTAGGTGATTTTGGATGCTCTCTTGGGATTTTTGATTGTTTCTCTCTTTCAAATAGTAAACTTTAAACTTTTCAACCAGTGCCTCCCCCAAAATTCTTTGATTTCTTGCAATATACGTACAATTTAAAGCCATAACTCTTATTTGTATTTTATTTTTTATTGGTGTCGTTGCCGGATCTCAATCTAGCAAGGACACCTAGAACTACATTGGTATTGATGCCCACGGGGCACGCCTCCTACACTTACCTACGCCCCTTTCAAGAAATACGGCTTTCATAAGTACATAAGTAATATGCGAAGTAGCTAAGCAATAGCTCTTTCAATGCTATGTACTTGGGTGATAGCGAAGGCATGGTTCATTCTCTAAATGAGACTAGATGCAGATCGAAGATCTTCATGAGACAGACAGTCCAAGTAAGATTGACACTCGAAGGTTTGAGGAGTAGCTTGAAAGCCATGGAGGCGAGAGACTCGTCAGTCAGGAACAATTAACATTTATAACTTGCTTATTTATAATTAGGGAGAGGCTCTAATGAGAACCTCTAAAAGACTAAAATGAGAACTTCATGAGGACTTTCTAATCAAGGGTTGTTAGACCAATTTTGATTACATTTCTATAAATTAACCGTTTGATATTTAGGTATGCATGAATATATTGCTTCTTGTAAAAGTAAAATGAGAATTGGAATTGGTCTACTCATTTCATTCATAACCCCTTTATATAGGGATAGGACTACAACGGAAATATCAATTACATTGATGATACTAAATGCTGATTGAGCTGTGATTTGTGATTGCTTGATTCCCTCTTCGTCTGTTTCTTTGACGAAGGCACATAATGTGCTTTTCCTTTAACACTCCCCCTTGTGCCAAGTCAAAGACAAAATGGTGCATGAGTTGTTGCCTCACTAAAAACCTTACCAAGTAACAATAAAAACCCTGTGGGACAAAAATAAAACTTGGTCGAAGGAAAAGAGCACAAATCACCTTCTACATTTGAGAATGACATGTGTGTGTTAGACTCCCCCTGACGTCTACACCTCCCCCTGATCATTACATTACTCAAGTGAGCTTGGAAAGTCTTCGCATTCCTATGCTTTTCACATGTTTCTCAAATGTGGCCTTAGGCAGTGATTTGGTGAACAAATCTGCCACATTCTCCTCAGACCTTACTTGATTCCCTTGAATCTTGAGGAGGGTCTGTTGTTACTGATTGTAGGACAACTTTGGCGATATGTGTTTTGTGTTATCGCCCTTAATATAACCTAGCTTCATCGGTTCGATGCAAGCTGCATTGTGTTCATAAATGCAAGTAGTCTCTTCATTGGTAGAACTCAAACCACTAATCCCTCGAATATGTGCAATGATAGTTCTTCACCATACACACTCACGAACCGCCTCATGTACAACAATAATCTCTGAGTGGTTCGCGGAGGTAGCCACAAGGGTTTGCTTGGTTGATCTCCAAGATATTGCCGTGTTCCCATTGGTAAATACATAACCAGTTTGAGAACGATCTTTATGTGGGTCAGAGACTTACCCAGTATCAGCAAAACCGACCAAAAACGTCATTTGGCGTTTTAGTGTAGTGAGTGGCGTTTTCGCCATCAACATTTCCTTTAGGGATTGCAGTTCCATCTGCGGTCCCTCTTGTCTCTCTGTAGGGAAAGAACAGTCCCAAGTCAATGGTTCCTTTTAGGTATCGAAAATGTTCCTGATACCATTCCAATGACGCTGCGTTGGCGCTGAGCTAAATCTAGTTAACAAGTTCATTGAGAATGCAATGTCTGGTCGAGTACATGCCTAAGTGCAATAATGCGCCTATTGTACTTAGATAGGGAATTTCAGCTCCCAACACCTCTTCGTCATCTTCCTTTGGACGAAATGGATCTTTCCTTGCATCCAAACTTCGACCGATCATGGGAGTGCTAGCAGGATGTGCTTTGTCCATGTTATATCGCCTGACTTTTGGACATATGCAGACTGGTGGATTAATATTCCACAAACTCGGTGTTCTAGTTCAAGACCTAGATAGAATCGAGTTTTCCCAAGATCCTTCATCTCAAATTCGGATTTCAAGTAGCTCGCGGTTTCTCTTATTTCATCAAGAGTACCAGTTA
>BDJD01009176.1:0-19736 GCA_002564525.1 Rosa multiflora
ATTTTATGTAATTTATAAATTCATTTAAACTATTTATTATTCATTTAAAAAATAAAATAAATTCAAAACTAGCTAGAATAGGGAGCACTGATGCAGACGTATTTCTAAAGTGGCTAGCTAAAATGACTTTTTAGCTACTTTGGCTAAAATGACTTTTTAGCTACTTTGGCTAAAATTTAACTAAAAAATAGCTAGCATTGCTAAAGATGCTCTAAGCCTCTAAACCCGCCCCACATCCCCAATAAGAATTTAATAAATAAAATATTTTTTTTTATCAGAATTTTTTTTCTTCTCATATTGCCTTTTTTAAAATCAGAATCTACAACAAATAAATTTAAAACATAATTAAATTCATAAATCATAATTCAGTGAGTGCAAAAGTCAAAACATCATTAAAGTAAAAGTGTAACCATTAAAGTAAAGTAATAAATGTATATATTTGTGATTTATATTATAAAAAATAAATTAAAACATATATATCATCCCCGCCCCATCCCCAATCTTATATTGGAGATCCTCATTCCCCATTTGTCCCCGAATTCTCCCCCTATTAGGGGCGGGTATCCAATGGATCTAGGCCCCGCTGGGGATTTTTGTCATCCCTAGTTCTAGTAAATCAACCGTTAAATATTTAGGTATGCATGAGTAGATAACTTCTGAAAATTTTCTTCTGAATTGTTAATCGTTAAGGTACCGAACTAGATCAAATCAATGGACGAACCAAATTTGTCAAACCTGAATCTTTCATGTTCATAAATGATAAATCACGATTATGAATGTCTTAACGATTTTCAATTTGATGTACTCATGAATATCTAAATATCTAACGGTTGATTTACCAAAATGTGATAAAAAAAAAAAAAGTAGGTCTCATAACTGTTGATTAAAAAGTCCACATGAAGTCCTAATCCTTATTAAAACCCCACCCTCTAAATTAGCATTCAATAATTTATAAATCTATAAGAGAAAAACACTCTTGGGAGCCAATTGCGTACTCTAAAAGATAACTTTTAATTGTTATAATATGTAGCGCATAAATTTACTTTAATAATAATTCGGGAAAACAAAGGAGCAACCAAACTAAATTTAGGGTTTCGAATGGTTTGAGTTTCAACGACGGCGGCGCCATCTTTCCAAGCAACGCTTGATGTGGGGCTTCCCTTTGTCTTGTTTGGGGTGAGTTTTCTTGCTGATCATTCTGGTGCCTGGAAATTAGACTGGTCTATAAAAATGAGGGATCAGGTTGGGAGGCAAGTGCCGATCTTTCTTCTGGCTAGTTTGTACATGTGCATCTTGCATCAAGGTCGCGAGGTAGGTGGGAGGCCTGTTTCGACTGGATCGGTGATCATTGTGTGGTTGGACGCCAGAAGATTGACTTGCACGGCGTCGAGGAAGCATAGTGGTCAAAGAGACACCAAGGTCGAAAGGCAGATCGGCGGGTTTCCCAACCAGATTTATCTTGTTTTGGTGGTTCGCTGATTGATGAGAGATTGTGTGATGGAAGGGCCGACTGCCGGAGGACATCATGCCTGTAGCAGCGATGGCTTAACAGAGGGATTGGGCTTCTGTTAATATAGCTTAGGTTTGGGCTTGGGCCTTTGGGCCTGGGCTTAATTCGAGTCAATAAATTTTAAAGAGTAGCATGAAGACCAACCTGTTGCCGAGGTTGTTAGTAGCATTTTAATTCTTTTGCTATTAGATATTTGGATGCAAGTCTTTTTTTTGGTAGGGGTAGTCTTTATAAGCTATTCTAAGATGTTTCTAGTTGTTATTTCTACCACAATTGCCTGCCAGCAAATTAAACTAGATGAATGATTTTTCCTTAGGAAACGAGGTTGTTTCTTGCTTAGTTAGACTTGCTTCATGCGAGCGTCCCTTTAGACTTTAATGAGTTTATTGTTAACTTAGATAGGTTCTTTGGTTTTACCAGATTTCTTGTAAACAGAGCATGTTAGACTCTTGCTTGGTGCTAGCTCAGTGGTTAGAGCACCCACTACCTATGTACGAAGTCATGGGTTCGAGTCACCATGGGGGTAGGAGTGAAATCATTTGATCCTCTTTTTAAAAAAAGTTAAAAAAAAAAATGTCCTCATTGGTTTTACCCCACTTACATAAAGTAAATGAATGCCATATTTCTATCTATTTCCACTCAAAAGGAAGACAACAAATGCACAATTCCACTTAAAAGCAATTTAGGAATCAATACTAATATTCAACTATTTTACCAAATACAATTTCCTGCCATAGCTACAATGGAGTTGCATACCTCTTCTCGGAGTCTAGCATTTTCGAGATGAAGTTGGTGTTCATCCAAGGCAATGTCCCCAATCATAGCCGCACCTCCACAGTTAGGGCATATAATATTGCGCAGTGCAGCTTGAAGCCTGTAATTCTCATTTTTAAGGGTATCATTTTCAGCTCTAAGCATGACATTATCAGCCCGGTCTTGTTGTGCCTAAAAACATCAGTAATTAATTAGTCAGCTTAACAAGATAAACATTGAGCATATAAACACAAATTGACATGGATGCATTTTCTGCTTAACTTTTATTGTACATGCATACATTTAATGGAATACAGACTGTATTATTAATTATAAGGTTGGAAATAATTTCAGAAAATACAAAGCGTGTGATTATGGCACCTAGGTTTTTCATCTGTTTATGGCTTTCATGAATTACGCGCTATCTTGGGACTCGTACTTTAACCTTATGGTTATGTCAAAGCACTAGTAATGAAATTAAACAACAGTCGAAGAAATAAATGAAAGTGCTCGATTACCTTCATTTGGGTTCGGCGATTTTGAAACCAAAACTTGACCTGGCGTGGTTTCAGTCCCAGATCTAGGCTCAGCTTTTGCCTCTGCTTGTCATCTGGGTGTGGACACTCCTTAAATAAACTGCATGAACATAAAACAAGAGCATCATTACCCTAACAAATGGTAGGTAACAAATTTTCCAATGCGGAATTTCAGTTCGGATAAGTGCCGCACTGAAATCTCACCCCGCATTGGGGAAAACTAGTAGCGGAAAAGGGAATTGTGGTCTGCTTAGTACTTTTCCATTTCCTGGATCTGGTGAGCGGTATGGCGATGGTAGCGTTTCTTCTTGGGAGGCTGTTGCTGCAGTTGTTCTTCGGTCTCTTGTTCGTTGCCAGAGTACTTTTCTTCAGCATGTTCACTCCCAGACCCACTCTCCATCATCTCCTCCTTTCCTCTAGTCATAAGCCCAGTTTCTTCCTTCTGCTCATGGGAAATTTATGTCAGAATTAAATAAAAAAAGGAATCAAAATTTATGTCAGAAAATGGAAAAGGAATACAAGGATTTACCGGAAGGATGGAAGAGAAAGGCTGGAAGGGCATGAAGTTGAAGTTAGGGTTTTGCATCGGCGAGGAAAAGAGGGTTTCAGAGTTGACTACGTTCCCACCTCCCATGGTTGACATTACTTGGCAATCCCCATACATTTCACCGATTGAAATCACTTGCTACTAAAAAGTACAGTTTCTGTAGTGCTTGAAACAGCTACATGTAGAAACAACTTTTGTCAGAAAAATACAAGAAATGGTTTTGCTTTTCTCTTCGATCAGTACGTCTCTTCACTCTCCACTATACCAGTACATCAAATTTAAACAGCTTCAAAACACCCAGATCACAAAACTAAACTGGGCATGCAGGTGAAAACACTTACTGGGAAATGAAATACCAAGGTTGGAAATTCTGTCAAAAAGGAGATGAAATATATTTTCATACCCAAAAACAACACCAAGTAATATTCAAAAACACTCCATTTCAGTCAAAAACATCAATGAAAGAACCGTTTGAGAAAATACACCATTAAATACAGAGGAAAAGAAATAGTACCAACAAAATTAAATGAGAGACCGTGAAATTACAGAATAATAGATAGGCAGATAAAGAGAAAGTGTAGTGTCACCAGCATAAACCTGAAGTGAGTGTCGGTGTTGTTTAGAGGAATGAAAGGAAAAGCAAAGAATGGCTCCTCTTGCTCTTACCCTTCTTCTTTGCTTGTGATCTGTAGAGAGCTACAGAGCTTCAGAACCAGTACCACTCTCTCTCTCTCTCCAGAAGTGCAGCATTGGATATTGTGAATTTTCACATCGTCATAAATCCGTAATTTATTTGTTTACTGTGCGTGGTTAAATGCGGGTTGACAGAAACCGATCGACGCCAATTTACTCGTCTTGGGCTGTTACAGTCCACGTGTCCGTTTCTCCCTGGAAGACCAAAGCGTTTCTCTCCTCCTCCTCCTTCTTCTTCTTCGGCTTCTTCGTCGTTGTTGTCATCATCATCTTCGTCCCCAGCCCAAGTCAAACCCTACCTACTGACAGAGTCCACGTGACCCGCAGTCGCGTCCAAAACACGCGACCTCCTTCATTACTATCGGTTTTTTAACCTCGACGGTAAACGCAGAAATTGACTCCGGTTACCGAAGAAGATAGAGAGAGATTGACTTTGATTAGGGCAGAGATCTCGCGGAGTCAAGGGATCGTAGCCGTCCGTTTCAAGACGCGTGGGCCCGTCCTGAAATCTACTAAATTTGTCTCCCACCGCTCGGACAAAAGCTATTTAGGGTTTGGAGGCCACCAGGCCCTATCGGGAACTACGACGACGTTTGACTCTCCGGTCGTACCAAACATTTTTCGGTCTTGTATCTGCATAGTTTTAGGTTAAAGTTCCATTTTAAGCAGGTGATTTGAAATTAATGACAAGGACGAAGAATAACGGTTCATAATGCAGGTTTTTACAGTACGAAAGGAACGTATAATTTGATGAAAATCTTTACAATTTTAGGGCCTACAAAGGTAGATTGATCGTGATGAAAGTAATCTTGGGAAATAAAGGGTTCTTTTATTGATTTTCTAACCAGGAGAGAAAGTAGTAAGCAACTTAGCTAGGACTGTGGTGATCGTGTGGTGCTTTGTTGTCCTCATACTGACACAAAGTTATACTGCCAGTTTGACATCACTTTTAACAGTTCAACAGCTCCAACCAACCGTTGCTAATGTAGGTCTGCTCCTCAAGAATGGAGACTTCGTTGGTTTCCAAGAAGGTTCTTCTGTACAGAACTTTTTGACAAATGAACTGGGATTTCATGTGGAAAAGCTTAGGGCATATAGGTCTGGAGAAGATCTGGCTCAACTGTTTGAGAAAGGGGCAATTTCTGCTGCTTTTGATGAAACCCCTTTCATGAACCTTTTCCTTTCAACTTATTGCTCAAAATATACCATGGTTGAGCCAATACTATCCAAAACTGGCAGCGGCTTTGCATTTGTAAGTCAATGTACTAGTTGCTCAGCATCCCTCTTCTCTTCTTTCTCTTTCGCAGTCTATTGCATACGAGCACTGTGTTCTTATACAATTGTGTCCACCAAACTGATTGTGAGTTTATCATTTGTTCAAATCACTTCCCACTTTGAAAGTTTATTTCAATGAATCGAAATAAGTTACTAAAATGTACTCGAACATGCCATTTATTGACCCTACCTATCATCATTGCTGTGTTCATGTTTTCTAGTGTGAAGATTTCATACATGACTTTATGCTGCAGTAAGAATATATATATGTTATATAATATTGTTTCTTAATTTGATTTTGTACCTGCAGGCCTTTACGAAAGGTGTGCCTCTTACACTTGATGTTTCAAGGATGATCACTCATTTGCAAGAGGGAGGTAAAATGAAGACTGTCATGGACAAGTGGTTCAAGAAAGAAGCAAGTTGTACATACCCCAGCATAGACTCTAATTCCAACAGTCCTCTTAGCCTTGATAGCCTTTGGGGTCTTTTCCTTATTGTTGGAGTTACTTCGTCATCAGCTCTTCTGATACATGTAGCTATGGTCTTCTATCAGAATCGGCACGTCTTGATACCCTCGGATCCAGAACTCTCTCTTTGGAGGAAAATGAGTCTCATATTACGGATATTCGACCAAAGAGACCTCCCTTCGCATACTTTTTGGCGCAGGGATCAACAAGATAATGCTCAAGCTAGAGCTTCAGTTGATTCCTCACCGAAAATCATAACCAATAGCTTGCCAAGGCCATCAGATTTTTCACACCACGCAAGTTCAGATATTACTGAATTTGAAATGGAGGAAACACCTTCTAGTTCTACCAACGGGGATTTGAATCCCAGTGGTCAAGCCATCCAAGAGACTCGATGAGCTATATTTGCCTTGATGTAATTTCAGAATTCCGAGTATTAGTTGCATACATAAGTTGATGTACATATTTCAAGAACGGAAGGTTTTCTTGAAGCCACATAACTGTCTAATATATTGTTATTTTCTGATTCTTTTTATTAAAAAAAAAGGCCATTCAAAAGGAAATATAATTATGTAAAGCTATAAGGGCCTTTGGTATATGTTTTTTTTTTGTCAAGGCCTTTGGTATATGTTTTACCGAATGATTTTGATACTCTGATAAAAGGGGAAATGTTCAAATAAAATTTTAGGAAATTTAGTCTCCCTTACTCCACCAAATTTATAAATTTCCCCATTGTCCATATGATAATTGATTTTGTTTTCTAATATCCAATTAAGCTTTTTTTTTTTTTGAGAATATTTTACCCTCTCTCCCTTTGTCACATAGAGAGAGAGAGGTCACTGAAGAGTTTCCCAAAACCTGGCCGAACTTTGCCAAAACCTTGTCGGAACATCGCCGGAATGTTCTGAAACCTCGCTGAACTTTGTCGGAACCTTGCCGGTCGTCAGAGATCACCGAAGAGGTCGCCAGAGGTCCACCAGGAGGTTGTCGGAGATCTCATAAAAGTTTTAGGTGATTTATTTATTTATTTTTGGACTAAATTCAGTTTAGTCCCTCGAAATTTAGGGCTAAAATCACGTTGGTCTCTGAAAAAAAGAATTTAATCACGATGGTCCCTAAGCTTCTAAATTACATCATTGTCGTCCAAAATTTGACTTTGACTCCGAACATTACGTCATGTGCTTACTTGGAGCCGACATGGGGCCCAAGTTTTCAGATTTTGACCCTCTAAGAAGGGTATAATTGACATTTTCCCTTCCTCCCTTATCTCACTCTCTCTCTCTCTCTCTCTCTCTCTCAATCTTCTTATTTTTTCACAGTTTACTCTGATTCTGGTTCACCCAATACTTCCAATTTCTTGAAACTTTTGTGCACAAACGAATTCACTCAACTCTTCCCATTCATTCATCCAATCTCATCACCTCACCCTTTCGAAACTCCACTACTAAAAGACTATCACCAGCCATTAATTCCTATATTCCATCACTTCCTCTTCATTTTACCCATACCAATATCAATACTAGATTTATACCAATACCCATATTAGATTCATACCCATACTTCATACTAGATTCATACCCATATCATATTCCATCACTTCCTCTTCATTTCATTAAGATGTCATCAAGAAGTTTCTTTTTGTTCAAATTGACAGCAACTATTCTGCTCCAACACCACAAGAACAGTCACTTGTCATACAAAAATCCAAAAAATCACCGGAACAACAGTGAACATAAAATTCCAGAATTCCAATTTCTTCAAAGTACTTCTTCAAATCTCAGCTAAACTCGAATTCTAGTATATAGAGGAGGTAGAGCTCAATAAGAGGATTTTATTTGGTACCTTACCCGTGCCCGATAATAGCCATAGCCACTGGAAATCGCTGTGAAACCGACAGAACCACCGAAGCCTTCGATCTTCATTTCTCAATCATTAATCGTCATTTGTACAAACGAAGACAATAGGAAGATCAGCGTTAGTTTGAAGGTTGAGATTGATTGGAAGGGTTTGAGTATCTCATTTTCAGCAACAACTCGGATCTTCCGCTAACTCCTCCTCCTCCTGTCACGACAATACGTCGTCATTCCGAAGGTCCCTCGATAACCGGGCTTGGTTCCAAGAAAAGCCCTTCACCATTGGAGAAAAGACAGCCTTTGATTGACATGTGTGGCCCAAGGAGTTGAGAAACTCCAGTGAGGTGGGGATCCTCCTAGATGAAGAGGAACTTCGGCGAGGTGGGAAGCTGGTAAAGGTTTTGAATTGGATCTTGGAGATCCCGTTACTGGTTATAAAGGTGGGTTCAGATTGGGTCAAGTTATTGTGGTTGTGATTTGAGGGAAAAGAGGGCATGGGTCGAGATGTGGTGGAGGAAAGAGGAGAGAGAGAGAGAGAGAGAGGAGTTCTCGGGGTTCAGGAAGAGAGATGAGGAAAAGAGTATTAAGGGCTAGTTTGAGAATTTAGTCCAAAAGTGAGAGATGAGGCTGAACAGTGGGGCCCCATGTCAGCTCCAAGTCAGCACATGACGTCATGTTCAGAGTCAAAGTCAAATTTTGGATGACTATGATGTAATTTGGAAGCTTAGGGACCATCGTGATTAAAAAAAAAAGTCAGGGACCAAAGTTATTTTAGCCCTAAAGTTCGAGGGACTAAACTGAATTTAGTACTATTTTTTTTTTAAATAGAAGTTGAAATTCATTAGATCAATAGCCGAAAGGCTTCTACAAATCTTACATAAGAAAGCCAAAGCAACAGCTACCCTATCTAAGCTAATGCAAACTATTAAAATCTCTGGAACGCTCACTATTTAGCAAGTCTATACAAGAATGATCAAAACCTCGTCTTCTACGGAAAGAAATCATTCAACTAGTCATCACCTGCCAAGCAAGCAATTGTGGTACAAATAAGAGACTAGAAACATCATAGAAGACATATAGATGTTCAAACCATACTCACATAGGCTTAGAGAAGACTAGTAAATAACCAGCTCCTTCCCTTTCGAGTTGGAGCTTGAAGCAGTATCAGCCTTGCTTATGTATAGAAATAGTTGTTTATTGGTTGCCATTTTCTTCTCAGTACCATCATCAACCTTTGCTGCCCTATTTTTTTCACCATACAACAACTTGTTCTTGCTACTAGCAGGCCTGCTTCTCTTCCTTTTCAACTGACCATTATTTTCCTCATTTTGCATTACCAACACCACCTCCATGTTCTCTGATTCTAAATTCAAATTTCTTTTCCCCACTGCGGGGATTAGCTTCAGTTCTTAGGAGAAATAGTGACACCCTCCTCCTCCCTACCTCAATGCTTACCTGTTAATCTCTCAGGAATTATCACCATCTCCGGCAGCTCACGAATAGTTGCTTGACGGCGTGTCGCTGCAATAATGTTGCTGGGTTATAAAGCAAAAGCTTCGGCATTTGGTTTGGAACAAAGGTACGAAAGATTAGGCGTAAATCCCTGTAGTTCAACAATCCGCAGTAGTTCAATCTCCCCAAGCTGCAAGTCCTCTTTCAGCTTCTACTCCAAGTTCAACTCTTGTGACGGTGAGAAGACTTAGTTATGTGTATGTACCATGCAACTTTTGTGTAGTGGAACCTGAAAACTTTGAAGAAGTAGTGAAGGGTAAGGCTTGGCAGTCAGCTATGAACGATGAAATAGCAGTGATTGAGAAGAATTCCATACGGGAGTTAGTTGACAGACCTAGTGACAAAGATGTCATAGGTGTGAAGTGGATTTACAAGATAAAGCTGAATCTAGATGGCTCAATTTTGAAGCAAAGCAAGGCTAGTTGTAAAATGCTACTTGCAGGCAACCTGGAGTAGATTTCCATGAGACTTTTGCACCAGTGGCAAGACTAGACACAATTTGAATCTTAATCGCATTGGTAACTCAAAAAGGCTGGTTGTTACACCAACAAGATGTCAAGTCAACTTTCTTTAATGGAGTTTTAGATGAAGAAGTCTATGTTGATCGGCCACAAGGCTTTGTTGAGAAAATGAATGAAATGAAAGTGTACAAGCTGAGAAGGCTCTCTTTGGGTTGAAGCAAGCACCTAGCTAGAGCTTGGTATGGAGAGATTGATTCTTACTTCACCAGCAATGGTTTTGAAAGAAGCTAGAGTGAAGCCACTCTGTACACAAAGACTGAAGGTAAATCTGACTTTCTTATTGTTTCAATTTATGTAGATGATTTGGTGTTTACTGGAAGTTGTGAGACAATGCTCTCAAATTTTAAGAACGAAATGATGAGATGATAGATTTAGGTCTGCTACATCATTTTCTGGGAATTGGTGTTAGTAAAAAAGATGGCAGCATCTATATTTCTCAAAAGAAGTAAGCTTAGAGTCGTATTGAAAATTTTTGTATGAAAGGGTGTACATCATATGTGACACCTTTGATTGTGAATGAAAAACTTTTTAAAGAAGATGGAAGTGAAGCTGCAAATGCAAGCATATATAAAAGCTTAGTGGGAAGCTTGCTATACATAACTGCAACAAGACTAGACAATCATGTATGCTACTAGTTTGTTGTCAAGGTTCATGCACAATCCAACTCAAATTCACTATGGAATAGCAAAGAGAGTTCTCAAATATATTCAAGGGACTATTATGAGAAAGAGCAAGAGCCAAAGTTGATTGGTTTTTGTGACAGTGATTGGAGAGGAAGTGTAGATGTTATGAATTGCACATGCGGATATGCCTTTACAATGAGATGGTAATGTCTGCTTTCTGAAGACCAAGGGATTCCATTACAATGAGTATGCAACTCAAATTGAGACTGGGGTCTTCTTATCATAATAATCAAGTTCGGTTTGATGATTCAGGAGCCTTCTCCAAAATCCTGGCTACTCGAACCTTTGATTACGACACCCATCGCAATTCCAGCCACGTTCCCCGCCTGACTACCTTTTAGGCCAGGTAGCTAGCTCCACATATATGCTGCAGTTAGATTAGTATTGCTGGTCGTGACTAAAAGGAAGCAGATCCGTATTGAAGTTGTTCTGATGATGAAATGCAGTCCTGTTAAGCTGATAGCATTATTATTAGTTATGGATGTTAGTTTATTAGAGACAGTATCGAGTCTGGAAGACCATTTGCTTTTCTACCTAATTGATATTTGCTGCTTGTGTATGTTCTGCTCTCGCAGACCATATAATAACAAAACTCGATATAACGAAAAGTAGTGCTAATGGATTTAACCTATAGCCGCATTTCAGAATCGCTGAATTGTCTTGATATTTGCCTTTCTGTTGAAGGATGTTGAATCCTAGTGTGCCTCTTCAAATTAGGGTTTAGTTCTAGAGTTGTAATAGAAGAAGGTTCTACATTTCCTAATTATATTCAGATTCTATTACCTTGCATGTACTTTATAAATCCCTATATAAAGAGCTCCTATTATCAATAATAGAACACACAATTTCTCTCATCATTCTCTCGAATCATATTTTCCTACAACACTTTCATTTTATTTACATCTCTGTTTAGTTTTCTCCATAATTTCACTGTATATGGAAACTATAGGTATACATCTCCATAATTCTTTTACGCAGACCAGACCTCGCGAAGGAGATCATACCTTGCATTCATGCAGGCATGACCTGTTTCTTCATGTTTTCCATTTCCGTTTCCACTTGTTATGAAAGCTGGAGATGATGGTAATTTGTCAATGATGGCTGTAAGAGGGGAGTCCAGCTCCTCTAGCTCCTCATCACTTGTATATCCCTTTCTTTGTACAGCCGACACATTCCTTTCCAATGGAGATCTCTCTCCTACTTCTGAAACTTTCTCTGACACATCAACTGAGGAAGGAGGGTTGTACACAACTGGTGCAGCTGTATAAGGGAAGCTTCTCGCTGATTCTCCGGACAATCTCCGCTCCACAATACTCTAAACAAATAATGAAACAAACATTAAGCTTTTACCATAGGGAATGTTTGGTCATTCAAGTTACAAAGCATCTCTACAATCCAGTTGGTTTAGAACTAACATACAATGTCATTCGTTCATGATTTAAACAAGTGGCAGTGAAAACTTGCACAAATGTGTCAAAATCATCCAGCATTAATGGCACAGGTTCATTTGGGAATGGAAACTGAAATTGAATAAAGCTAGGGGCAGTTGAAACTGTATTCATACCTCAGCATTCAGTGCCTCTAATACAGCTCCTGGAACAGCATCTGGACAGAACTCATCTGGAGTGAAGTTACAAAGTATTCGCTTAACTAATGGAAGACTAATTGATGGGCAAACCTAGTGAACATGACAAAATCAAATTTTAATCAGGAGCCCAGAAAAGGGGGGAAATAACGTATCAAACGAAGTATAAAAGTTGAGTGGTCGCAAATAGAAGCATACCTCCTTTCTGATCGAGCGGTCCATAAGCATGTCTTTTGGAAGCATCAGAAGATCACTCAAGGCATTGAGAAGAAGGAAGGATTTTGGTTCACCATCTCCACTCTGCTTGTCATCGTCCTCACTTCCAGGCAGAGAATCATCAGCATCCATGCCAAACATATCACTTAGCCATCTAGACCAATTTCCAACCTGCATGAAAAGCAGCCTCCCCAACTTTTTAACACTCGCAATCATGATTTTTTCACATTATACCCAAGGATTACGTATATCACAAGGAGATCAAATAAATCAAGAGAGCTAGTTTTATCAATACTCTTGATTCTAGTTAAACAAACAGGCAAGTGACCGTTGACATGTGTGGTTTACCAATAACTAGTGTGCCTTTAGTGGCACTTGATTAAAGATGCATCATAATAATCAAAAGTCATAGTACTTTTAGGTAAGGGCAAGGCAATCCCGAGATTCCTAGTCTTTCAAAAGGATGAAATGCCAACTTAAATCAACGCTTTTCTCAGCTATGCACACGATTAAAATTGAATATATCAGGTCTAAAAACAATAAAAATAGAAAGAGTATAAACTACGTACAGAATTCTTTAGTTGTGCGCCAGATCCAAAACTCAAATCACCAGCAGGAATAGGTAGAACCCGGGAATCAAGAATGGGATCTGACACTGGATCAGTAGGAATCTCATGTACTGACTCACGAAGAATAGCATTGAACATTGCAACATCTAGCCTGGCAACACATTGCCCCATGACCTAAAAGAAAAATTATACTTGATTGAACCTCCAAAGCAACAGGAAAGCTTAGAAAGTTTAACAAACTGGTTAAGATTAAAGTTCAATGTCTGCGATGAACATTTACGCTACAGGGGAAGCTTAGGTAGACATTTGAGGATTCCATACCATTCTCGCCAACACAGGCAAGCAGCCACACTGATGTCCCCCGGCTCGAACAGGACAGAGTCGTTGAGAAGCATCCTGGAAAGCATTTTTCCACAGGTTAACAGAAAAGCTGCCTTGGTTCTGATCACCGAGGGCAGGTCCCAAGAACCTTGCTATCTTATTATTTGATGAATACTCGACTGGAGATTGCATATGCGGAGCCAAAGCCTAGAAATATAAGATTTCAATCAGCTAAACGAAATAGCACTCATATCCCTTGACAACATACGTCATATGTTGATTGGAAATAAAAAATGACTGTACTCTGGTTGTCTCAATCAAACAAACACCATAGTTCAGCTGTAGTAATCAATTATATATTTCATACTTAGTTATATAGATTTACCTGCCACCACACGGACTCAACTAGCCGAGTAAAAATCCAGGATTCAACTCTTTCTAATGCCGCTGTGAAGGTTCCTGTCTCTTGCCAGTCATCGGCAAACTGCATGAGGCCATTCATTTGTTTACTACCAGAACTACCCCTCCATCTCAGTGCTGCAGACTTCACATCATTTCTCGTGCTAGTTCCATTAGACTCAAACTTAGAAAAAGGACTTGAGTGACGTGAACTGCCAAATGCTTGAGATATGATCTCCCTAAGCACAACAGTATTGGATAACCAGAAGGTCAACCTTAACACACAAAAGGAAAAAGAAAAGTTAGTTTGCAGAAATTAAAACAATTTGCAACACTTTGACTACAACATGATAACATTTACCTGGCAACATCATTACCACAGGACTTTGCAATTAGAACAAGCCCTGATACAGTGTTCTTAGCAATTGTGGCTCGCTTGTCCTGAGTCCAATGCTTGCAAGCATGAATATAAAGTCGAGAAATGCGCCGGGCTGGTGTGTGCACTTTATGTGCGGAGCTCCCATGCTCCGGTACCACAGAATATAGGGAAATTTCAAGAGCAGCAACTTCTCGCAGTTCTTCTTCAAGTTTCTGAATTCTCATTTCCATTTCTTCAACCTTCTGTTCCAAAGCTGTAACATCCTCTTGTTCATCAATTTCTTCTGCATCTATCGTTTGATTGTCACTTTGAATACTCTGGGCACCATTTGAAGACCTATCAACAATATCACTTCCTTCTATTTCTTTGACAGCCTTGTCACCAACCTCCTCGGATGATTCTGATGAAGGTTTTATGGGAATTTCCATATTGCCAGAATCATTCCTAGAAGGCCCTTTGTGTATCGTAGTGGATTGTTTGCGAGTGTGATCCTTGGATTTTGAGTTACTCGATTCATGACCAGATCTCTCCCTGGATCCATGAGAGCTCTCTGAGGAATCTTTTCTTCCAATAATTTTGGGAACCCTTGGAGGGCTTTCTACTATGTCATCCGCAGAGGTAGTCGATTCTCCTTGAGATGATACCGAATCCTTTATGGTCTCACAATCTGACGCCTCTTCTTTCCCCTGCTTTGTTTCTTTTTCCAAATCACTAGAATGACCATCTGAATCTTCATCATTGTTCTCTATGGAAATCATTGGGTTGGCTTTTAAATCATGAGGCGCCTCCACAAACTTTTTCACGTCATCCACATAATGTATGACCACATTTTCATTAACTTCCGAGGCCTCTGTACCCATGTTTAAATCACTTACTAAAGTACCGGGGCCTGTTCTAGCATGAGACTCTTTAGATTCAGTTCCTTTTCCATTCAGAGTCTTGCCAGTATTCCCTTGGTTCAGCTTATGGTCTCTCCTTTCAGTTCTTCCGGAGCGCTTGGTGGTTTTAGTATTAGTAGTTTTCCTTTTGTCAACCTCCTTCATGCTTAAAAAATTTCTACTTCCTCCAACTACAACAATCAGATGAAGAATCTGTGACAGGGAGGAGTGAAAAACAATTAATATCTGAGTAAGGCTGTTATTTTTAAGACTCCGACGGAAAAGAAAGAAAGCAGAAGAGAAGAAAATAGAGCCAAGTAAACACTAGATGCATAAAGCAAGGGACTGCCACTACCTTTTATGAAGTGACTCCTCAAAAATGGTGGAAACTTATTCAGGGCCTTTCCTTATGCAAAATTACCTTAAGCAAGCCTGCAATAAGACATTATTCTGTGTCATTAACTGGAAAATGTAACACAGTTTCGACATAAAACTTTGTCCTAACCGAATTGTGAAAGACCAATTACAGTCATGACAGCTTTACCTATCCTGTCCCAGTTACCGTCTGATCTCAAAATCGGAAAATACAAACAAAAAAAATTATGCACTAAAGGCAAAACAGAGTTGGTTCACCCATTCAACTCAGGAGAGCAAAATCCTAACCAATATTTCAATCAATGCGACAATAATGCTAATGCTATGATCAAAATGTGTTGGCATTTAAGACACGTGCATCTTCAGTCAATTTCAATCAGTTGGGTTAAAATCATATGGAATTAGGAAGCACTACATTTCAAAAACAACACAATCATAACATCTCAAACTCGTTGAAAAAGGCTGTGGGATGAACTATGTCAATTTTGGGAATCAAATGAATTCCAACATGAAACGAAAATTACGGAACAGAGCAGAAAATGGCTTGGAGGGTCCAGCACTACGAATTAGAGCACAAATCTATCATATTCTGCGTCCCCATCAGTATAGAATAAATTGCACTCTATGAATCATACACATCTCACTCTAGCAACTGGCTACAGCTAAACACCATACAGTCCAACAAAATCATAAATCAATTTAATATCTCTCTTTTCTTTAATTTCGACCAACCAATAGGGCGCCATCAAGTACAAAGAATCAAATCGATTCCACCAAAAAAGCATCAAATCGACAAAATTATAATAAACAAAGGGAAAGTAGGTTGAATTGATTATTTAATCATTACAGTTCACACAAATGGAAATTCATTAAACTAAGCTGAGATCCGAGTTTTCCAAATTCATATACAGGATTGCCGTATATGATCACAACAGTGGTTCATTCATCCTAAGGAGTAATATGCACCGTAGATATCACCAACCGCTGACGTGGCGAGACGGATACCGTACAAAAAGTTGAAGTATACTGAAGGAGAAAGAAAGCTTGGGAAAAATGCACCAACAGTGTCCGAACACTGTGAGAACTGTCAAAATGATACCTGAACTTACAAAGTTATCAATGTGATACCTGGACTCATTTTTTCGTATCAACATCGTACCTACGACCAAATTCCGTCACGGAACCGTTAAATTTTGCACGTGCCACGCACGTGAGTCACTTAATGAAGGCAAAAAGACCGATTTACCCTCAAAAGTTTTTTTTCTTTCTTTCTTTATCTATTTCTTTTTTGTTTCTTTCTTTTTTCTTTCTTTCTTTATTTATTTATTTCTTCTTCTTCTTTTTTGGTTTCTTCTTTGGAGTTCTTCCCCTGATTTGAATCATCAAGATTCAAATTATCTCAGTAGCGGGCCATTCCGGCTACATCATGGCCTTGAAGAACACCGGCGCCGCCTTAAGCGATTACAGCCACGGTGAATCACAGCAGACACCTCCTCACCCTGCTCCGCCTGTCGAACTGCTCGTCCAAGTTCACCCCCGCCGCCGCCGCCGATGGCTTAGCCACCACCACTCTCATTCTCTCCTCCGACCCCCTTGTATACACCATTGATCAGAAACTCAGATCCCGCCAGCCCTCCACTCTCAAATCACAACTCCAATCCCACCCCGCCATTCTCTCCGTCACTCCCGACATGCAACACCACCTCCACACCATCAACAACCACATGAACAACCTCTCCATCATTCCCGACATGCAACACCACTTCTATCATTCCCGACATGAACAACCACACATACAGAAACTCAACAACCCCTCCATCAAATTATAAGATCCAATTCAAACTCAAATCACCCAGAACACTCGTCAAACGAAACACGGCACACAAAAGTGATCTATACCAATCTCAAACCCATTGGGCAAGCATATATTCAATAATTTCCAATCAATTTAAGTACCTTCTAGAGCTTATTGTAGCTGACATAGTCGCGATGCTTGGACTAAAACCCATTGGGCGAAGAGAGACTGTAAATGGGTGAAGCCCCATCACTGAATTGGTCGTCCCTCTGAGCTAAGCTGGGGATTTTGGGTTCAATCAGAGGCAATTGTAGGCTAGAGAATTGAGAGTGAAGTCGGAGACCGGCGATGCCGACGAAGGTCTGGAAAATGAGGATGCAGGGGGTTAGGTTGCCTGGCCCATTGCTGAAGAGGACAAGGGTGAAGAAGAAGAGGACCGTGAGGAATAAAAAGGGTTTCGCCGGAGATTGAGAAAGGAAATGGGCTCGATGGGCGCGGCGGTGGTGTTGGTTGAACTGATCGATTGGTGTAGTCTGGTGTTGGTTGCGGTGGTGTTGGCGAGGAGAAAAGGAGAGTGAGAGGAGAGAGAGAAGAAATAAGAAATTTCTTCAATTTTTTTTTTTAATAAAAATGTGTAAAAAGACAATTTTACCCTTAAATTTAACTGTTCCGTGATGGAATTTGGTCGTAGGTACGATGTTGATACGAAAAAATGAGTTCAGGTATCACATTGCTAACTTTGTAAGTTCAGGTATCATTTTGACAGTCCTCATAGTGTCCGAACACTGTTGGTGCATTTTTCCCGAAAAGCTTTTAACAAATTTACCGCGTCGGAAAAACAGAGCCGGAAATCCAACGCAATGTGGCAATCGGAGCTAAAACGACGGCGTATAGAACCGAAAACGCTCACCCGCCGTTGGCAGCGACTGCATGGAAAAGCAAAAAACAGCGAGAAAGAGTGAGGAAATGCCTGAAACTGGAGAAACCGAACCTGGAAAATATGGAGCTCGATTAAGACAGAGACAAGAAAAGCTAAAGTGAAGAATGAAGCAAGAGACGAGATCTAGGCTAAAACGACGCGTCGTTGGAGCGGGAAAAGAACAGCATCGAGCAGTAGAGAAAAAGCTGTAACTGACGCCAGAAATTGTACTTACCGAAGGTTGCGTCGCTGCTTGGGATTCCTTAGCAATTATTAACTTTCTGCGTTTCTCTCTTTCTCTATATCGAGAGGTGTGAATGCACCAACAATGTGTGTGTGTGAGAGAGAGAGAGAGAGAGAGTGGCAGTGTTGAATAATGAGTGCGGGAATGAGGGCTATTTAAAAAGGGAATGGTGAAGCCGATAATGACTGTAATGAATATTGTAGCCGATAGAGGCTAGAATGTACTTGGCGATATCGCTATTATTAAGCTTGGCACAACCTTTTATTTTGCATGTAGTGTCATGCAATCATATAATGGATAAAGATGAGATATGGCGATATTGTGTAATGGAAAGAAGCCATGGCTATATCCCATCGTGTAATGGACAAAGAAAATATGGCGATATCATGTAATGGAGATAAAAACATGGCAATGTCTTATAATAGAGAGGAAACATGGCGATATTGCATGTTAGAAAAAGATACCTCATGCCGACATCAGATAATGACATTTGGCGACATCGCGTGTTGGAGAAACAACTTGTGGCCATATCGTATAATAGAGAGGTAAAACACAGTAATGTTGTATAATAGAGATAAAGCATGGCGATATCATGTAATAGAGAGAAAACATGGCGATACCACGTGAGGAAGATAACTCATGCCGATATCATATAATGGAAAGATAAACATGCGGATATCGCGTATAAAGGAGAGCGTGTCGTGATCATGGTTGTGGCGATATTGGGTGTTGTCGATGATAGTACTAGGCTATGTCACTGCAACCATGCTTGTAGCTATTTCATCTCGATCATGTGTTTAGATTGATCGCATTGAGGCATTTCACCTTGATCACATTGCATCTAGGCATTTCACCTTGCTCGCATTTCATTGATCGCCTCTCATTTAGGCATTTCGCCTTGATCTCATTTAAGCATTTCATTGTGATCACATTTAGCCATTGCATTGTGATTGCAATTACGCATGTCACATTGATCGCATTGGAGCATTTCGCATTGATCGCATTGGAGCATTTCACATTGATCGCATTTCATTTAGGCATTGATCGCCTTAGAGCATTTCACATTGATCGCATTGGAGCATTTCTGACAGGACCCACCCCGAATTTCACCCTGAAACCCGAGGTGGCCCTGTGGGGCCCACTTTAGGGATAACTCTACCAAAATTCGGTAGAGTCACCTCTAAAATGGACTACCCAAAAACCTGTAGAACACACTAAACACTTCAAGCAAACCAACCTTATACTCCTGGAGCCACCCTGCTCCCAATTACCAACAACTCCACTTTCACAAAACACAAAACTAAAAAAAAAATACTAATCCCAAGGTTATACAGAGCAATACTACTATACACAGGGATATAAAAGAAGAGTAAAGGATCAAGCGATCCTACACTGCGGAAGTAGTGACAACTATGCCTCAAATGTCATGTACGCCCGACCTCCACTAATTCGCCTGCAAACTGGGCATTAGAAACCGAAAGGCCCAGGGGAAAGTAGACGAAAAACGTTAGCGTGAGTGGACAAAAATAAATAACTGAAAGAAAACGGGTTTTATACTTTTCCGCATTTATCTCAAATAAAACTCCCGATGCATGCAATAATTAAGAAAAGACCGACTAGACCTTGCTAGTCACCACATTTGAAAACTATATCGTAAAACCGAAATCTCATTTCTCAATAAAATAAGACCAGCCCCGCTGGCT